>PVKB01003917.1:91536-123081 GCA_004027205.1 Ctenodactylus gundi | reverse complement strand
GAATAATCAGCAGTATGTAAAAATCCTCAGCATTTTTGATTTTCTCAGTAATTTATTTGCTTTATAGAAATTTACTCTTGATTCCTTTTTTCTGTGCATTTAAAACAAATCGTGTTCATTGTCCTATCTGAAATTATTTAAAATAAAATTTTAGATTGTTAATATTCTTTACAAATAATCCTTGTGGTAGTACATTTTAATATATAACCATTCAAACACACTGGTTATAGTGAATGTGAAGTATTTTGCCTTGATATTGCACTTGTTATAGAATAAGCACTTTTAAAGATATTAAATAGTCCTGGGGAATAAATTTAATGAACATGAAGTATTTCACTACATAGTTATTCTATACCTTATAATTACTTTATGCCTAGTAATATTAAGTCAATGCTTAATACAAATTGGGCTTTAATGAAGCTAAATTTTAGCTGAATTTGCATAATAATTCACTCATTTTATATTGTTTCATAGTGTTTATTCTTGTGTGCAAATTTTAGATAGTTTTTAATGTCCTTGATTATTATTACATGCACTGAATATTAAAATATAAATCACTAAACAACTCTTTTAAGATTCACATATTGCCAGGTGGGATCATAGTGAAATGAAACTAGAATTTAACAAAGAAGGAAATCACATAAAATACGAAAAGATGGAGATTAAATAAACACTGGTGATCAATCAAAGGGACACAGAAAAGAATCAGAAAAAAAATTTAAATTTTCTAGAATCAAATAACAATAGAAACACAACATTCCAAAGCCTATGAGAATCAATGAGAGGAATTCTATGAAGCATGTTTATAGTTGCAAATGTTCACCCACACGCACACACAAACACACACACATACAAAGAGATCTCAAATTAGTAACATAATAATAAAACTTGAGGTCTTCAAAAGGCAAGAGAAAATTCAATTCTAAAACTTGCAGAAGGAAGGAAGCTATGAACATCAGAGTAGAAATCTCTGAAATTCATACTTAAAAATAATACAAAGAATCAATGATGCAAAAAGTTGGTTCTTTGAAACAATAAGCAAGATTGATAAACCCTTATCTAAGCTTACCAAAGGAAGAAAAAAGACTCTTATCAATACAATTAGAAATGAAAAAGTTGAAACCACAATGGACAGCCCTGAAATCCAAAGGACTATAAGAAACTACTCTGAAAATTTATATTCTAATAAATAAAAGAGACTTTTTTTTGAGACAGGGTCTTTCTCTGTAGCCCAGGCTGGTCCTGAACTCACTATGGAGCCCAGGCTGGCCATGGACTCACGCCAATCTTCCTGTCTCAGCCTCCTTGGTGCTGTTATTACAGGTGTACACCACCATGTCCGCTTATGTGGTACTGTGGAATTGAACTTGGGTACTTAGCACTTGACTTAGTGCTTGGTAAACAAGAGCTTTAACTGCTGAGTCATTCCTTCAGCCCCAATAGGTGATCTTAGAAAAGATTAATTCCTAAACACATATGAATTACCAAAATTGAACCAAGAAGATGTAAAGAAACCTCGGACAGAACAATGACAGGCAACAAAATAGAAGTAATAATGAAAACTCTGCCAAGAAAAGCCAAATATTTGATGGATCCATTGAATTACCGCAGAACCTCAGTAAGAGTTAGCACCAACACTCCTCAGAGCTTTCCAAAAAATTGAAAGGGAAGGAACACAAGCAAACTCAACACTTGAAGCTACTGCTGCGCTGACATCAAAACTATATATAAAGATTCAAAAAAGGGAGGAAAAAAAGAAATCACACTATATTCTTTATAAACTTAGATGTAAAAATTCTCAACAGGATACTTGCAAACACAACTCAACAAATCACTATGAATATTATAAACCATAATTAAGTTGGCTTTATTCCAGATATAGTCCAATATACATACACCAGTAAGTGTAATATACCATATTAACAGAAGCAAGGACAAAAATCACACGATTTATCTCGAGAGTCACACAGAAAAAGCCTTTGACAAAATCTAATACACAAATATTATAAAATACCGAAGGAAATAAATATAGACAGACCTTACTTCAAGCTGACAAAAGACTTTTATAACAATCCAACTGCCAATAGCATACTAAAAGGAGAAAAGTCGAAAGCATTCCCTCTAAACTCAGAAACAAGACGAGGATAACCCCCTTCACCATTGACATTCAGGGTATTCCTAGAAACTTTAGCCAAAGCAATCAAGCGAGAAAAAAACTGAGGAAAGTCAATAAAGAAGAAAGAAGTCAAACTACCCTTATTTGCAGGTAACAGGATCTTTCACAAAACAGACCCAAAACTCACGAGAGGACTCTTGGAACAAACAAGTCCAGAAAAGTGTCAGCACACAAATCAATTTAAAAAAAAAAACCAAAAACAAAATTACGCCTTTCACACCAAGAATACATCGGCCAAGAAAAACATCAAAATACAATCCTATTTATGATAGCTTCAAAATAAATAAAATCCTAGGGCTTAATCCAATTGAGAAAGTGAAAAACTTTTTATAACAAAACTGTTATAAAAAAGAGATTGGATGAGGACATTAGAAAATAGAAAACACAACCTCTGTTCCTGTTTACTCAGAACTGATATTGTCAAAGTGTTTACATTATCAAAGGTGGCATATAGATGTAGCTGATTTCAATGAAAATACTGATAGTATTCTTCACAGAACTAGAAAAGAATCCTAAAGTTTATATAAATCAACAGAGTCCACAAAAGCCAAAATAATCACGAGGGACAAAAGCAAAGCAGGAGACATTACATACTAAATTTAAAATTATATTACAAAACTACAGAATAAAACCCAACAGCACTAGCAGAAGAACAAGACAGGTGCATCGAAGAGACCTATGTTTACCCTACTATATTCTTAGTAGCTCAGTTACAGAAGCGGCACATAAGGCCATCAACAGATAAATGGATAATGAAAATGTGATATGAATATACATGTACACAATGGAGAAATATTCAGTCATAAAGAAGGATAAATGTGCGTTATTGGTAGGAAATGGATGAATCCTGAGACTAACATGGTAAGAAAAATAAGACACAGAGATTTTTTATATGAAAAATGTAATTATAAATAATTTTAAAAAATAAATTGAGAAATGATTAAAAAAAAGGCAGGTAGATTTGGGACCAGGGGAGAATGGGTTGAGGAAGAAGAAGTAAATCTGGTTAAGTCTTAATATGTATATACACCATTTTCTCCAGGGTAAATATAATTAGTGTATAACACAAATACACATCAGTAAATAAAAAAAGTCACAGAAAGTCCTGACTAATAGATATTCCAAATACATACACAGTCATGTATATTTTTCCACATTTAAAAAATTACTTCAACTGTTCCTCACGTGGACTGTGAGAACTTTGCATATTGGGAACTTGTATTTATGAATAATACTGCATATCCTATCATAGATGTTGTTTGCTACTTAAATCAAGAAAGTAGAAAATAGTTTTATTTTCTTTAATTTTTGTAATGAGTTCTTTGTTACTGAATGGTTGAGCTATGCAGTAGCACATAATGAAAAGTATATATCCTATGTATAATATTCTTTTAGTTTGAAAAAGTGCCCACCAGGCCACAGGACATTGTGGCAGTCTGAGGAAGACCCCGGCTTCCCCTTTGTAGCTGGCTATGCCTTCAGAGGCAAGCGCGCTCTGACTTCCGGCATGCTGCTATTTCTGCCGGTTCTAGCAGGTTCTTGTAAACTTGACTCCAAACAGCTGCAGCACCTGACTAACTGACTTCACCCGTGGTCTTCCTTTTTCATTTGCCACACTCAAAACTTTCTGAATTTGTTTTTGTAGAAGAGCATCTTTGGACTTTGTGATTTTGAACTTATTTAAAGTCTCTGCTTTCAGCGTTTCATATGACATTTTTGTACACACTCAAGTTCTATCAATATTACAGACATGTGAACACAGGGTGAATAGGGATTCAGGCCAATTACTTCCCAAATGCCAAATCTCCAAGCATTTTAGAACAATTTATTTAAAAAGTTTGACTTTTCTCATAGTAGTGTCTGATAAGCTTGTGAAAACAGCCTCAGTGCCCTTGTCAAATATTATTTATCCACATGATGGCTGTTTTTCTCTCTATTCCATTTTATTGATTTGTCTATCCTTTGACTTGATGCCTGTCACTGTCAGAAAAGTCTCTAAGGGGTACCCAGTTCAATGTGGTTTCCTATCCAAGACTGCTTGGCTAGTGTTGTTCCTTTGCCTTCCAGTTCATTTAAAATGACCTTATCTGGCTTCTGAAATAAGGTGTCGCTTCTGGGACTCTTATGGGGATTGTGTGCTGAATATAAAAATTAATTTGGGAGGACACGACACCTTAACAAAACTGAGAATTCCAAATGAACATAGTTTATTGCTCCATTTATTGAGATCTCTTTTCAGTAGATCTCTCAGCAGTAGTCTACAATGGTTGTGGTCCAAAATACCTCCTGAGGTCTTACGGACTCCAAGACGGGGCTTTGGGATGGTGACCGGATTAGGGGGAAAGCTGACTTTATAAATGAGTTCATTGCAGAATTTGCTGATAGGAGGCATGGCCTGTTTGAAAGTGGGTTACTGGGCACGTAATCTAGAAGGGAGCATCCTATCTCCACACTTCCTTCCTTCTCTCTCTGCTTCCTGTTGCCATGAGGTAAGCTCTTCTCAGCCACGTCCTCCCACCGGGGTGTGCCTACCTTGGATCCACCCAGCCACGAACTGCACCCCTCAACCCTTGACCCATGAGCCAAATTAAACTTCTCTTTCTTTAAGGTGTGGGTGTTGGGTATTATGTACTAGCAATGGAGAAGGTGAGCAATACAGGCCTGATGCGACTTCTGTGACTTTGTCCCTAGGTATGTGACGATTTTGTAAATTACATTTTAACATTTAACTTTGTAATTGTTTTTTGAGTATATAAATACACAAAATATACATAATTTTTAATATCAACATTAGGTGTCATCATAGAATTCATTTAATATTTTTAGTTGCTTTTTAGCTGATTTTTGGGTCCACGATACTAGATTATTGTTGTTTATCTATTTTAAGCATTTTACATTATTTTATTGTCACATCATAGAAATCAAGGCCCTGAGTAGAATACTATCAGCGGTGAGAATGCATATCTTGGTCCTCTTTTTTTTGGGGGTGGGGTATGGTCTCACTCTGTAGCCCAGGCTGGTCCTGAGCTCACTATGTATCCCAGGTTGGCCTCAAAATCATGGCGATTCTCCTGCTTCAGTCTCCGAGTCTGGGATTCCAGGTATGTGCCACCATGCCTGGCTTTATGTGGTACTGGCGAACCAAAGTCAGGGCCTTACGCTTGCAAGGCAAGTGCTTTAACAGCCATGCCATTCCTACAGGCCTCCTATCTTGAACTTATTTACAGTGTTATAAGGAATTCATTCAAGATTTTTATCCCTAAGATAAAAATGGGGACTTTTTATTGTTGCTCTTCACTCACTGGAGGATAAATCTCCCATCTATGCCCCCATTTCTGAGAATTGCTTTCATAAATGGATGCTGTATTTTATCAAATGTCTCTACAATTTTCACCTTTAATCTATTTTTCTATTCATAGGCCAAAACATTTATCAGAATTTTGCATGACTGTGATTTACCGAAGTTGAGCAGGACGTATTTTTTAAAATACAAAGCTCTATTTAATTTTCTAACAGTGTAAAAGAATTTTGGGCTTATATCATGAAAGCTGTTTTTGTAAAATTTTGTTATGTGTACAGACCTTGTCTGGTTTTGGTATTTGGGTTAGTGGTCTATTAAAATGAAGTGTGCATTGATCCTTCCTCCTGTGTTTTCTGAAAAAATGTTACATAGTGTTGGTATTACTATTTTCTTAAATGTTTAATATAATTCAACAGTGAAACTATATAAGACTAAGGTTTCTGTATGAGATGTTGTATGACAATTTTAAATTCTTTAGGGGCTGGAGGAATGGCACAAGTGGTTAAAGCACTTGCTTTGTAAGTGCAAGGCCCTAAATTCTATTCCCTGGCAGTACATAAAACCAGGTGTGGTAATGCACTCTGGTATTCTCAGCATTCTGGAGCCTGAGGCAGAAAGACTGCTGTGAGTCCAAGGTCAGTCTGGGCTACATAGTGAGTTCAAGACCAGCTGGAGCGAGACCCTATTGCAAAAATTCTTTAACAGTTATAAATCTAGAGCTTCTATTTCTTCTTGACTCATTTAGGGTAATTTGTTTCTATTGCACAATATAATGATTATTTTAAATGAATCTGATCTAAGGAGAGCCATGTTTTCATAAAAAATAATTTGTCAAACTTATTATTAAAACTAGTATTTACATATTTTACGCTGTTTTACTTACATAGGTCCTAAATAGTTTTCTTTGTTATTTTAAAATTATTTTCATTCAGTGAATGAACATTAGTTATGTCAACTACCTGTTAGATTTTACTTACAAAATCTACAATAAAATGTAATATTTAGATTTTTCCTTTTTTGGCAGATGGGAAATTTCCATCTCTTTTTTCTACTTTTCCTCCAAACTTAAAATTTCTCGTATTATAATCTTGACTTTGGGAATGATATTATCATTATTATGATCTCAGATTTGCTCAAAGAAAAATCTAAAGCTTTCCAAAACATGTTAAAATGAAAGGTTGAAAGTCAACGATTCAAGTATCTATGCCGAGAGATTCAAGGTGAGCTAGCAATCGAACTCAAAAGTACACAGCCGCTAATGAGTGATAACATTGAGTATGAGCAGAAACTAAGAAATTCCTAACATAAATATATTAGTGTGCTACATCTAGCATGACAAACTCCCACAGGCTGGATGGCTTAAATCCCACATCCTTATTTTCTCAGTTTTGCAGGCCAAAATTCCAAGATCAAGGTGACAGTGGAGTCCATTTTCCTTGAGGTTTCTTTTTTTTTGCCTGTGAATGACTTTTGTTTTTTTTTAAGAGTATTAGTCATATTGGATGAAGGCACATCTACTACTCTCATCTTAACTTTAACTACTTCTTTCAACGTCCTCCTGACATGCTGGGGGTTAGAACTTCAAAATGTGAATTCTAAAGGGGACAAAAATTAGTCCATAGCAAAGAGACTGAGCAAAAAGTTGAACCCCTGTTGACACCAAACTAAGAAAAAAGGTCACAAATAAAAGGGAATTAAATAAGTAGGTATTACTCCAGTATAAAAGGATATTACAATAATACAATGAAACTATAACTAAATTTTATGGCAATACTTTTTAAACTTTCCAAAACACGAACACATTTCTAAAACCAATGGGAAGTATTAAAGGTGATTTTAACCACCAGCTCATTACCCTCAGTTTTCAAATGGTAATGACAAGGACAGTCAATGAGGGCACTTAAAATATTAATGTCCAGGAGGCCCCACTGCCCCAGAGATACTCACTGCCCAGAGGTGCCAGGTGCCCAGAGATACCTACTATCTAACCGGTGCCCAGAGATAGCAGGTGTGAAGGAGCCGACACTTCTCTTCTTTAATACATTGATGTGCGAGTCATAAGGATGGTCACAGAAATGCCAGGGAAATAGTGACATTTTGGGGTCAGGCACTGTGCTAGTTCCTTAGTGGATGAAGTAGGAAACAGAGATCAAGAGAATTTTATTACTGTAATCAAGGCTCCATGACTTGTATGTAAACGGAAAGAACTCAGTGATACACTTCATCTGGCAACTTCCCATGCGGCCGTGCGTTCTTCCTTCCTGCTTTACACAGTGGTTTATTTTTACCAGAGCAGGATAATGAAACCAAAATATGAAACCCAAATGTTATATGTTGAATTCAGTTACGGCTTTCTGTGTCTTCTTGGGTTTTCATTCTCATTTGTTTCCTGCCAACTAAGGGTCCATGTAGTCCAGCTGTGCTCAAAGCTCAGTCCCTAGGCGGAGCCGGGAGGTGGAAGGTCTGACGCAGCCCCGGGTGTCGGCAGTACGCAGGAGGCTGTCTTCCCTGCTGCTCGGGTCCTTGTTTCCTGCTGAGTGACTTTCCTCTGCTTTCCTACACCGTGTCAGCCTATGCTCCCAAATAACACGTGGAGCCCAGCGAGGGCCTGTGGGAAACTTGAGCCTCTCATCAGCGCCGGATCCAATGGGGACAACTCGGGCCATCTTGGCCTTCCTGCATCATACAGGATCCACTAGGATATTTTGAACTAACTGCCTTATGCCTTTCAGCAAGCCATGAGGGGAAATCCAGTTGTAATTTTCTCCTGGAAAGGCATCTCTAATTTATGTCGGAGACAGAAGCAGCTGTCACTCCTCCACGACCTTCAGCACAGAGGAAGGCATTCACTTCTCACTTTCAGTAAAACTTTCCAAAGACATTCTTTTCTTCTGCTTCATAACCAGGAGACACCACTTCTGGATTAAGTATTCCCTTGAAAGCCTTCTCCTTCACTCAGCTATGAGTGCCTTCAAAATTTTCATTTTTATCCTCAGTGTGTAAGGGGTTTTCCCAGGGCCAGTGGAGCAGCATGTGCCCTTCGAGGCCTAGAGTACTTTTTAAAGCACATGGCTCCCTTTGTCCGTATCTAGATGGAATTGAGATGTATGGGTAATTTAGATTTGGCACTGACATAAGGAAGGATTACAAACTACCTGTGTTTCCCGTGAATCACCTACTGCTAGACAGAGGCCTCAATACATATGGCTCTGGCCATATGTAGCATGTATTGAGAACTAAGAGAAAAGAGTGGTGGATTTAACTTGTTTTAAAATTATATGCAGTATCCATGTAAGTCAAGTCATGACATTAAAGCGGTACAGCATGAAATTTGGTTTACAGATCTCTGCTATAGTTTTTTTTTTTTTGATGACTGGTAACACAGAATTACTTTATATAATATTCATGAACACATCTTGCTTTTAGGTTTGTGTCTATAATCAGTTAGTGAGCCCCTGGACTTGTGGTCTAGTAAGTATTTCCTCAGTTTATACCTTGAATATCGTGGCAAAATTACAAATCCTTCCCCTCTCCCTTTTCAATCCTCCCCGCACTCTCCCCCTTCTCTACAATTCCCATTATTCTTCTCAGTTAGTTCTATGAAGTAATTGTGATCTTGGTTTCTCATATTAGAGAAATCATTCGATATTTAACCATCTCCTTCTGACTCATTTCACTGAGCACGATGATCTCAAGTTACATCTAATTACGTATAAAAGCTTCCAACCCATCTGTCGTTATAGATGAGTCATATTACATTGTGGAAAAATACCACAATTTATGTACCTGTTGGTCTGTTGATGGGTATACTGGTGTCTTCCACATTGTAGCTATTGTTAGTTATGCTGCTATGAACATGGGCATGCGTGTATCTCTTTTATGTATTGTTTTTATCTCTTTTGGAAAAATTCCCAGAAGTAGTATCACTGGATAGAAGGGGAAGCAGTATGGAAGTTTCTTAAAAGACTGGAAATAAATACTCCTTTGAAATACATTTTACGTATGAAAGATAAGTGAGTGAACAACACTCACAGTTGTCTTAGTTGAATGTAGAGAGCATGTTTACTATGGGAACTCAGATTAAAATGTTTAGAATCCTCAGAGATATTGCTTTGGTTCTGAAGAAAGGTTAGACACGTTTTTAGCTTAAAAAGAAGGAATTACTGCTGTCACTGGTCCAAACATGGGCAAAGCTACCAGGTCGGGACATAAATCAAATCCTCTGGTCTGACTCATATGACAAAGTCTGTGATCACTTTTCAATCTCTACTGTTATTGTTCCTGGTGGAGATTTTTGCTGTTTTGAGACAGAGTTTTGCTCGATAGTATCAGTCTGGTCCCAAACTCACTATGTAGCCCAAGTTGGCCTAAAACTCATGACAATCCTCCTGTCTCAGCTTCCTAAGTGCTGGGATTAAGGGGTATGCACCTCAGTGCCCAGCTAATGTGGTGCTGGGGAATCAAACTCAGGGCTTTGCCCTTGCTACAAGTGCTTTAACTTAAGGATAAATTCCTCCAGCTCTGAGACTTCTTGAACTAGTAGCAAACCTGGCATGCTCTCTGTTCATTGCTGAGTTGCTGAGTATAACTGCAGGAATTTCCTTAAAAGTGAGATGCTTCTTAGTTATGCTCATTTTTGTTGTTAATAATTAATATCCAACATTTGACTTTTAGAATTGCCATTACATTTTATGAATGCTCTAAAAATAACTATCAATATAGCACCAAACATTAATATTTTTCAAAGCCGGCATTATGGTTGGAACCTAGAAGGCTGCCCTAAGGGCGCCTGTGTTTGGAATGCGATTAGACTGTGGGCTTACCTGAAAGAAGTGGATTGATCTATGGATTCCATGTACTGGGAAGTGACAGGGCCTGGTGGGGATGGCTGGATCCCTGAGGGGGTGGCCTGGTGGGGAGGGCTGGATCCCTGAGGGGGTGGCCTGTAAGGACCCATCTTGCCCTGGCCTCTCCTCAGTCTCCCTCCTTCCTGGCTTGCTATGCTATGAACTTTTTCTCTGGCTCGGCCTTCCATCACGCCTTCCCACCATTGCCAGCAGACCGCAAATGGGCTGAGACCTCTGATGTGTAAGCTCTTGTCCTGCAAGTTGTGTGCACAGCACTCTTGGTCTCAGGAATGAAACAGTGATTAAGACAGTGATTATAGGCTATCTTGAGTAGTACTGAAAGACATGGAGATTCTGGAAATTGCAAGATCTTAAAGGTTGAGTGTTTTCTCATTATGCTTCTTGTGACAGTATGCATGTGTGTATGTGCACGACTGTATTTGCTGAACTTTTCTCTGTATTATGTGGGACTCTGAGTAGATAGCGAAAGCCTCTGACAGTGCTAGATAAAGATGATTTGGCAAGGAATTTAATCAATAACCACTTTTATCTCCGCAACACACATTATCTTTCACCTTTAAAAGTTATTTGCATACATATCTATTCTTAGCTAGCTTCAGAGTAAATAACACCAAGCTGTCTGAAGAGTCAGGAAAATACTAGAGGAGAGGCAGCAATTTTGAATGTCAAAAAAAAAATTGCTGTGGTCAAGACCCAATGATGTGACTTTCCATGATTATAGAATGCCACTATGTCACCGCAAGCTACATTAATGCAATTTTATATAAATTCTGCACAGATATATATTTCATGTCTTAAGAGAAAAGTTCAATCTAAGTCCAAGCACATGAGTGACTTGAGAACAAAGTGCTTCTGATGAAAGATCAATTGCATAATTTAAAACCAAATTGACTTAACAACAGCATTATCCCTTGAATCATGACGAGTCCTTTATAAAAGATTTATTTCAATCTGTACATTTTAAGGATTTAAAGATGTATTAGAAAGTTAATGATTTTGTTTTCTCTAGATTTATTATGTTTGAAAAGATTGGAATAGTGGTTGAGAGTCAAGGAAAGGACAGCTTAAAAACTGTTATTTTAAATTTAGTTAGCTGAAACAATAAGGATCAGCCTTACCTGTTTTCATAAAATAAGTGGCTCGAATGGTGTAGGAAGAAGGTGTTGGCTCACCAATATGAAGGTGATGCTGAGTGAAAAGAGTTCCACTCAGCCCAAGAATTGTTCCTTTCAATACTAACCACTGAACTGTCATGAGTTGTGCACACGTGTTTCTCTGCATGTGTATTGAATTAAGATTGCTGATTTCCTCACAGGGCACCATATACCTTTAGGAGTTAAATACCACCTTCTTCAGCTTAATTTTTTGATTTGGATATATATACATATATATATATATATATATATATATATATGTCATTTTATCTGGCTAGGATTGTTAAACAAAATAAATTTCAGGCAAGCATTTGTGGCACTAATGAAATTATTATTTCAGATCTGTAAAGTATATGCAGGAAATTTCTGTTTGCTTTTTTTCACTTGTGCTTTTGTGTAAAAAGAAAATTTTGCTTTTAATGATACTCTCATATGTAATTCCGTGTTTTTTATCCTAAAAAAAATCATATTCAAAATTTTTCTTTATATTCCAGGCAAATTAATAGTATCATCAAATTAGAAGCAAAATTGTAATAGACCACAAGGTTACATTATCCACTTAGATGGAAAGAACATAAAATTTCACATCTTTAAAGTAAAACATACAATTTACACTAGAAGAAACTCATGATATTTCTGCTCACAAACCTAATTTATTTTCTTTCTTTCTTTTTCCTTCCTTCCTTCCTTCCTTCCTTCCTTCCTTCCTTCCTTGCTTGCTTGCTTGCTTTTTTTTTGAGTCAAGGTGTGGCTTTGCAGTCCAGGCTGGTCCTGAACTCACTATGTAGCCCACACTGGCCTGTGAGCACATGGCAATTCACCTGACTCAGCCTCTCAATTGCTAGGATTACAGAGCACTTTGTTCTCAAGTCATTCATGTGCTTGGACTTAGATTGAACTTTTCTCTTAAGACATGAAATATATATGTGTGCAGAATGTGCCACCATGCCTGGTTTATGTGGTGCTGGGAATCGAACCAGGGCATCGAGCTTGTTGGGTAAGCATTTTAACCGCTGAGCTATTTCCTCAATTTCTATTTGCTTTTTCATGTTTCATTTATGTAGTACTTAACAAATCTTTAATTAAAAATAATTTTATTTCTTCTTTTCTTAAACTAAATGAACAGTATATTTCATGCAGTGAGCTATGGTCATTCTGTGATTAACAGTGTCTCAGGAAAAAAATTCAGAGACATGGAAACCTTAGTGAGCACGGGCAAGGAGCTGGGACATCAGAGCTGCTGCCAAGCTTTCGTGCCTTGTAGCAGCTACAGGAGGCCCAGCGTCCCGGAGACCCTGGAGGCCTGTGCTGGCTTCTAGGCTCATTCACGACCAATCACTAGGAAAAGCCTCACTTTCTCCTCTTGGTGACAAGTCTGTGCTGTAAGGGTTCTAATGTGGCCATGTTGTTAACAACGTTGTTACTAGCAACAGGGCAATAGTCAGCCAGTTCTAAACATTGTTTCTAGCCACACTTTCATCTGTGCTATCAAATTTAGAAGCGACAGATAATTCTACAGTTTTCTTTTCTAATGAGGCAAGTCGAGTTCCACCAATAACCGTCCAACTCTTTCCACACTCATCATCACACACCAGCAACACTGGCAAGTTCCCATTTTCACAACACCAGACCACATGACAGAATAATTAATTTTAAAATGGAGAAAAGTGCAATCAATTAATAATTATTCTACGTACACTCTAAAACCTTAATTAAACAATAAATTATTTTAATGGAGATGCTAATCAAGTACACAGCATAAATTGCTAAAACATCAGAAAAGTTTGTTAAATTAGAGAGCAGTGTAGTAAGTAAATGGTATTTATCATATACACCCGAATTTTCTGATAATCTGAGATTTTATGTTGTACTTTTACATGAATGGTAGTACCTAAATGTTCTAAGATCTGTCAGTTAATTGATAAGCCAAATTTGCTATATAAACTGAATCTATACCAACTCTCAAAGGAGGAAATGGAAAAATGCAATGTGTGTGTAAAGTCTAATATTCAGTGACATCACCTACTAGTTTTTTTTTTTATTTCAGCAAATGACAATGACACAGACAGGAAGCCGGGATGGCAGGGTTATTCCCGAGCACGGTCTCCAGTTGCAATGCCATAGTAGAATTGGTGTTTTCTTTAAAAAATATAACAGGTTTGATGAGTAGTTGACAAAAATTTTCCTCATTTTCTGAGTTGTCGCTTCACTCTGGTGATTTTTTTCCTTTGTTGTGCAAAGCTTTTTAGGTTTCCAAAGTTTCATTTATTAACTCCTGTTGCTATTTCTGTATAAGCAACCCTGTGTTCATGAAGTCCTTCCCTGTTCTATGTTTATGTTGTGCTGCCATTTCGATATTCAGTTCTTTGATCCACTTCGATTTAGTTTTAGTATAGGGTGAAAGATATGGGTCTGGACTCCATCTTCTGCATGTTGACAACGGTCGAATAACCAGAATACATAAAGATTAAAAAAAAAAAAAACTCTCCCAGAATTAAAAACCTCAAGAAAAACATGGGCAACCAAAATGAAAAGACAGTTTTCAAAAGAAGTACAAATGACCAAAAGCACATTAGAAGTGTTCAACATCTTTGACCATCAGAGTAATTCAAGTCAAACCAACACTGACATTCCATCTTACCCCAACAAGATTGGCTATTGTTAAAATGTCAGCAACAGATGTTGGCAAGTGTGTAGAGTGAAGAGAACACTCCTGCTTCATTGGTGGGACTCCAAACTAGTACAACCACCGTGGATGTCAGTTTGGAGATTCCTTAGAAAACTGAAGATAGGAATCCCATTTGATGGGTATTTTGGTGTCTTCCACATTTTAGCTATTGCTAGTTGTGCTGCTATGAACA
Source organism: Ctenodactylus gundi (assembly GCA_004027205.1). Lineage (NCBI taxonomy): Eukaryota > Metazoa > Chordata > Mammalia > Rodentia > Ctenodactylidae > Ctenodactylus > Ctenodactylus gundi. The sequence goes on along the minus strand of PVKB01003917.1, from coordinate 108,721 downwards.
TGGATATACATGTATCTCTGTCATGTGTTGTTTTGACTCTTTTGGGAATATTCCCAGAAGAGGTATCGCTGGATCTAAGGGAATATTTATTTCCAGTCTTTTGAGAGACTTCCATACTGCCCTGCATAGTGGCTGTACCAGGTTACATTCCCGCCAGCAGTGCAGGAGGGTTCCTTTCTCCCCACAGCCTCACCAGTACTGAGTACTGTTTGTGTTCTTGATATACACCAATCTCTCTGGAGTTAGATGGTATCTTAGCAATGTTTTGATTTCCATTTCTCTTATGGCTAAGGATGTTGAACATCTTTTTGTGCTTTTATTGGCCATTCGAACTTCATCTGAGAACTGCCTATTCATTTCTTTGGCCGATATTTCAATACGGTCTTTGAATCTGAGGGGCTTCCTTTTCTTCAGTTCTCTGCATATTCTGGTTATGAGCCTCCTGTCTGAGATGAGTGGTGAACAATTTTTCATATTCTGTCAGTTCTCTTTTAACACTATCGATAATATATTGTGGTATTTATGCACAATAGAATGCTACTCATCTATAAAGACAGATAGGTTGGGGGACTTTATAGGTAAATGGACGCAATTTGAGACTATCATGCTTAGTGAAGTGAGTCAGAAGCACAAGGTTAAAAATCAAATGGTTTTTCTAATACAAGAAACCCAGATCACGATTATTTTATAGAAATTATTGTGGGGAATACGGGAGGGGGTGGAAGGGCCAAAAGGGAGAAGGAAAGGATTTGTAATTTTTCCACAATATGTATATGCACAAAATAGTCAAGATTAATATAAACTTTATGCATTACATTTATATATATATCGATAAAATGAAAAAAAGAAATCCCATTTGACTCAGCTGCACTTCACTTAGGCATCTTTCTAAAATATCTAAATCCACTGAATCATGGACACACACGCATTCCCATGTCTACAGCAGTGCATCTCATAACAGCTAAATCTTGGAAACAATACACTTGCCCCATCAACAGACAACTGGATAAAGAGACTATCATATATATATATACATAAAATATATGTCTATATTACACACACACACACACACACACACACACACACACACACACACTGAAACGAGTATTAGGCTGCTGAAAAGCAAGATAAAATTGAAACATCGGCCATAAAATGGTTCAATAATGCTTAGTGAAATAAACCATAAGATTAAGTATCCCACAATATATCTTATATGAAATTGCCAAAACATTAATGACAACAAATTCCTTAAGATAGAATAAATTAAGGAAATAGATTGCCTGGAGTTGGGAAGAGTCCTGGAGTGTTGGAGAGGGAACTAATGGAGTGACTGGGATAAAGGGAGAGAAAAAATTTAAAAGGAGATCAGCGGTGGTCTGTGTGGGCACCTGTTCACCAAACTGTATGTAATCGATATGTAAATGAACTTATAGCACATATATACTCAAAAACATAGAAATAAAGAGAAATAAAATAAAAAGAAACAGGTGTGAGACATTTCTAAGGTCCCCTCCAGTGTCAAAATTCTACGGCTAGTCTTGCAGTGCGAACCCACGGGAAGCCCCGCTGACTGACCGTTCTGCTCCCGCTGCACTCCCGCTGCCAGCAGGTCGGGCTCTCCGAGGCTGATGTCGTTGAGCCTGGTCCCCAGGCACTCCATGCAGAGGTGCTTGCACCACTCCTCTGCCTCCAGCTCTGAAAATGAGAAAACAGGTTATTTGCACAGAAGAGAAGGCCACATTGCAACCCAGGGTTCTGTAAAATCGACATGCACTAATAAATATAATCTTAAAAAATGAGAATATATGTCTGGATTGGCACAGGCGCAGGGGAGAGCCAGAGAAGAAGGTATGTTACCTGAACCATTCGCTGAGGCGATCGGTAAGAGTTAAACACACAAAACTATATTCAGGAAGTGAAAAGAATGTTCACAGTTACTTCGAGTTTGGCCTTGGATTATCAGGTGGTTTTAAGTTATCTCACGGTATGTTACATTATTTATAGATACTATTCTGTGAATATTCATTTCCTATCTAAAATATTTTAGGGGCTGGAGGAACAGCACAACAATTAAGAGCTTGTCCGGCATGTTAGATTTCCCAGCACCACCTGAACTGGGCCTGGGGATCCACACCGATAACCCCAACACTTGGAAGGATGAGGCAGGAGGACTGCTATGAGTTTGAGGCCAGCATGTACTAGAAACTGAGCTCAGGATCAGCCTGGACTACAGAGTGAGACCCTGTCTCAAAAACGAATAAAATATTTTAGATTAATACAATTGTGGGGTGGAAATCACTTAGAAAAATTTATGTATAAAAATACATATGTGAATAGCTGAAAGCTAGATGAAGCAAGTGAGTGCTCTCCTGATTGTGTCTTGGTCCTTTGTGGGCAGAAGATCTGCTCTCCCGGCATTTAGCCACAGATGACTGCTTTCTTTGGTGAACATCAGTCAGTGGGCCATCTTCACCTGTTTGAAAATGGAGTTGGCTCTTAAATCAGTCTGTACTTTTTGGAAAATTCCAATTCCAAGGGCGTCCATTCCAATTTCATCTCTAAGACATTGACGAGGTCATGTTTTCTACTGCGATTACCTCCTCTCTTCTAAAGAACGTTCTGATTTTCCATGCAGCACGATTCTGTACTAGAAGTGTTTAATACAGATTTTCATCGTATTTCTTGCTCTCTGTGAATAATATTCTAACCCTCGCCTTGGCATTTTAAACTCCCTACGAGAAGCTGTCTGTGACAGGTTTTTATTACTCCTGGTATTTGAACACCAACAACTTTTCTGAACAGTCAACTCCAGCTCATTCGGGGGATCCTTCCTTCTTGAGTTCAGTCACACTGCCTTGGCATCAACGGTAAGCCTAATAGATGTGGTGTCAAGAAAAAACTGCCATTTTCCTATGCTTATCAATACTATAGCAAACTGCCAGAAAATAAAGCGTCGGGGCTGGAGGGATGGTTTAGCGGTTAAAGTGCTTGCCTCGCAAGCCCTAAGTCAAACGCTAAATACCTGAGTTCGGTTCCCCAGCACCACATAAGCCAGCTGTGGTGGTGTATGCCTGTAATCCTATCACTCGGGAGGCTGAGACAGAAGGATTGTCGTGAGTCCAAAGCCAGCCTAGCTCCATAGTGAGTTTGGGACCAGCCTGGATTACAGAGAGAGACCCTGACTCAAAAAAAAAAAAAAAAAGCATAAAGAATGTGGTTCCCCACTACAGGTACTATTTCAATGCAACAAAAATTATGTCCAATGTTTTAATCAGGAGAGCAGGTGTTTTTGTTGTTGTTGTTTTCTTTTGAGAAAGGGTCACATTCTGTAGTTCAGGCTGGTCCTGAACTCATGATGTAGCTCAGGCTGGCCTTGAAATCAAGTCAATCCTCCTGCTTCGGTCTCCTGAGTGCTGGGATTACAGGCATGTGCCACCATGCCCAGCTATTATCGGTGCTGGGAGATGGAATCCAGGACCTTCACTTCCTAGGCAAGAGCTCTAATCATTGAGCTCTGCTTCCAGACCCTGGAGAGAAATTTTCTTTAAAAAGGCTACTGTCTTCCTATTTCAGCAAATGTCCCCTCAGCTACAGCATCAGCCTAAGTTGAGGATCACATAAATTCCCCCAGAAGCCCGAGTCACTCTCCCAGTGATGTCAGATGCCTGGGGTTGGCTAGGTGGGATTTCCTCACTACCCACGAAAAAAATTCGTTGTAAACATAGACCATTAGTGCAGCAACTGAGCATTTACTGGCTCACTGCTGTCACAAAAACAAAAATCATTCTGTTTATAGGGAGGGAATTCTAGATTTCATAGAAAAAAATTGCAAAAGCGAGTAACTTCTGATATTGAATACAAGAGTCTTCATTTCTAAAAGTTTTGAGAGATTTTTTAACAACCAAATCATACCCAAATCTCACAGATTAAGCCCATGTGTATGTTGTATATCTAGAAATTTGTGAAATTTCTGCGAAGGTAGATCATACTAAGCATTTTTTATTCTTTTGAATATTTTGGGGACTTTACATTTTAAAAATCATGAATAAAATCACACAAAGTTAGTATCTCATCTACTTAGCCTACTGAATTGTACTTTCTGTTCCCTCATCGATATAGATGAAACTGTCTGCTGTGCTGTTGGGGATAAAAATAAAGATGTGAAATATGCTAGGCACTGTGGTGCCTATGTTAACTGTAGGTAGCAAGCCAGTAAACACTCAGAGATGAGAGAAATATGTCACTTATCTCTCTTTTCCACTTACTCTTTTTCATAGGATTTAATGACTTAAAGAAAACAATCCTATCATAAAGGCTTCTGTGAAACTGGTACTGCTTTTTTTTTCAAATAGAACTAAAGCTAAGTGTGGAATTACTGCACAGACAGCAAGCCAGGGAGATCTTTCATCAGAGTGATACAGGTATTCTGGGATTTCCTCAACAGGGAGAGATGCCTCTGTGGCCAGTCATAGCAACCAAGTGGCCCAACAGCTCAGTGGTGCAGTACACACCAACAGCCAGAGTATTAAGGACAGGGTCCATGCAGTCACAATCAAGACTGAACTGTGAAGGATTTCTGAAAGATGAGAAAGAAAGATCTCTCTGGAAATCAGATATCATCGAGCATTTGCTCCTGTTTCCAAAATAAATTTCCTAATTAGTATCTGTCAGGCACTGTGTTAGGAAGTTGTATGAGAAACACATCATTTCTGCTGTGCACGTTGGGAGGAGCAGGTGAGTTCGGTATGTGGCGCTCTGAAAGCTGCCAGCTTAGCCAGACAGGGTCGGACAGCAGGCCTGACGATGGCTCAGCTGAGTGGAAGATGTCGAATCTTGGATGTGCAGCGGGGCAGGGAGCTGAGGGGGGAGGCGGCCCACGGAACATGAGTGTGTGTGTGCAAAAGGGATGTGTGGAAGTGTCCAGGTTTGGCAAGTGTGTGTGAGTTTGTGTGTGTGTCCATGCATCCGTGTATTAGTGTGTAGGTGGAGTCAGGCCAGGCAAAGATGGGGTCAGACATGGAAAGTCATCTGCAGCGCTGCAAGAGTGACCGGCAGGACTGGCTCTGGTCCTGCTGTAAACTGGAAACAGCTCTCTGTTCTTCCTTTCATGATTTGCTGGTGTTTGACTTGATCAGATCGGCCCTAAACCTGCCTCTCAGGAGTATTAACCTTCACAGTTTGTATATTTGTTCTAATTGCTTTGCTGCAGTTGAGACAAATTTGCTTAAATGATCACAAAAGGCTTTGATGTCCTTAATTTGTTTGTGATACTTCTGAAATAATTATAGCTATGCTTTTCATGTGTTCTTTCATGGACACATTGTATGCATTGAAATTTTTGCAGATTTTATTGTGTGTCCAGTTTGTCCTAGCATCATTACTTAACTAGTGTTTTTACAAACATGAATTCTGACACGCACAGGCATACACACATGCACATATACACACCTGGGGATTGAATAGGCCCTTTTGCAGGCTACACAAATTCTCCGCTGTTGAGCTGTAAATAACATACACACACACAACCACACACATACACGCACAACTTTTTTTTTTTTAAAAAAATGGAGCCATGGTTAAATGTAAAGGCAAGGCATATAAACCTGTTGTGTTTTGATATTTGTGTACCCTTCAAACTTCTCAATCTATGTATAGTGTGTAGATAATTATATTTCTTTATGAGAGAAATCATGAGAGATATTAAATTGTTCTTTAAAGTGTTTCACATCTTCCTCTTCATGACAGAAATACTTTTGTACACAGTAGATATGACATTTTCTAATAATTAGAGGGACGCAAACACGTTTGGGACCAACAAGACATATGTCAAAAAGAGACTAAGATAAATGGTATAATATGAGATGAGCAGATGTTTTGACTGCAATGAAAAGATGACCAGGGATAGGACATAGGACCCTGGAGTCAGGCATGTGGCCTCTCTCTTGGTCTTGGACTCTTTCTATTTCTCCTTTACAGAATTCTGACGAAGTAGGACTGTATTTCTTTGAATCAGTAAAAGGTCTTTTCATCAAGGGCCCTCAATAAAAGCCGATTGCCTTAATGATTATTTCCAGCTCTATTGCTTTCACTAAAGGTGGGCCCGAAGATAGTAACATGAAAGTGATTCCAAATGAGCTAAGTTTAAAAGCAACGTGAAAAAATTTTAATCACGTATGTTGAAAATATGCTATTGGCCAAAATCACACGACAGAATTAAAAGAAAAAGAGCTGCGGTGTTGCTGATCAGTCTTCAATGTCACCAACAGTGGCTTTGCTGTTGTGGTTGTTATTGTTTTAGTGGCCATGGGGATTTGGTTCAGAGTCAATTGGACACTGAGTTAAATCCTTGATCCTGTTTATTTCTTTATTGGCATAAACTCAAAATCGTGTTTCCTCCCTCAGCCTCCTGACTAGCTGAGATTTCAGTGTGGAGTGTTCAACGACGCCTGGCACGAATTCTTAATTAGAGCTAATTCTTTTATGAACCTTTGCTATGATTTGGTGATACAGATCATATACATACATACTTACTTACATACATGTAGATGTATTAAATATGTGATTTGTCTTAAACTGACAAAAATATTTTCTTGTAGACTGTTGCCTAGAGAATAGAAGGCTTTCTCTGCTGTCATGTTGAATGTTAAACTTACAGCGCTATTAGAACATACGACTACTTGATGCTCTCATTCTTAAAAATTGCAAACTGCTCGCTTCTTAACAGGCTTTACTGATATTTTAGAGACTTTTCATTCTCCTTAATTTTTTTTTTAGTAGAAAGGTAAGAAAAAAGTTAAAGCCTACACACCACCTCAGCGGACATCAGAAGGGTGTGGCTTTGTTTTGACCAGTGAAAAGAGCGTTTCCATGTGAAGTCGTAGCCTGTTCAAAAGCTTCTTGGTTTATGAGCTATCTTTTCATTTTAATCTTATTAGGGATGTGGCCACATGGAAGCCTGGTATAAATGCTCTTATGTAATATCTGATATACACTTGACAAAATTTTTATTTTTTAAGGCACGACAATGGAATTTTTGAAAAGGTCAACTGAAGGCCAAAGAAATGAGTTACTATCTAAATGCATCCCACCTTTTGTGAAGATAATAATAACTTTTCTTCAATTTAACAGTAGGTTTATATATCAAAATTTTGGAATCAATAGAGGACAGTTCATTCTGCTATTTTCCTCCTTTTCGGAACTGGAGAATCCGTGAGACTCAGCTTCCAGACGTGGCCAAATGGAAAATCGCCCCTGTCTATTTTCCAAAGTGACAAATGACAAACAGCAGTGATCAGCAGAGCAATAAAATGTGCTGTCCGCTGCCTGACAAGAAGTCACGGCCAAATGCTCCAATATGGAGGTTGCTGAATGACACAAGTGCTTAGAACAATTTAGAGAAAATGAGAAAGAACAGGAATCCACACCTGTAAGTGGCCTGGAAATAAAATAAAATGTAGTGGAGTGTTTGTGTGTGTGTGTGTGTGTGTGTGTGTGTGTGTGTGTGTGTGTTGTAGAGCTAGGAACAGGGTGCAAAAATGTTGCAAGAATGCAAAATTAAAAAGGGCCTTTTGCAGCAACTTGGAAACTTGCCTCACCCATGAGCCAATTTCTGCGAGGGAAGGACTGCAGGAGGGTAGAAAGCCTTCCAGTTACAGGTTTCTTAAGAGACACCGCTAGAATACTGGTCACACAGGTGTTAGATTCCTCATGAGAACACGAAGACGAAGCAGGGAATGCGCGGGAGCAGGGGTGCCGTGAAGTCGCTTTCACCCTAACCCTGTTCTGATGAGCCCCGCAAGCGTCTGTGGAACCACTCAAGGTGCCTGAGAGCCGAAGGCAACCAGAGAGATGAGAGCTTTTAGTTGGGAGGTTGAACATTTTGCCAACCCACGGTTCTGTAAGCCAGGAGTCTAATATTCTATGGGACTCTTAAAGAGTTTTCTTTCATATAGCCAAATATATTATAAAACCATTTTGGCAGTAGCTGATGTTGAAGATGAAATTGAATGTGGACCATAAGCCGGCGACTGTTGAAGCGATTATGTCCATTTGAGGGCATCAGGAACCACACCTGGATTAGGGTGTGAGCGATTTGTGGGCCTGCCAATGAGGGAAGAGCACCCGCCCGGATGTGGGAGGCCTAAGTATAAAAAGAAGGAAGAGGGACGTTTGTTACAGTTTCTTCCTCTGGGAAAGCTCTCACCTTCGTAATTGTCTACGGACTCGGACTCGCTACACATCGCAGATCGTCAGCACAGATTCGCTCCAGTCTCGACCTGTGCCTGTCTGCCTGTCGCTGCTCTTCAGTCGCCGATCCTTAGGCTTTGGTCTTTGCCCGAGATCTGTAGCAGACGCTCACCTCACTGGCTATTCTGCAGTCCCGGAGGGGGAAGATCTACTTTGCAGCTGAGCAGCCATCTTGGACTATCTCTATCCTTGGATCTGTAAGCCTTCCTAATAGATCCTTTTGTTATAAAATCTATAAATTCTGTCTTTGAAAGAACCTAAACTAATACAAAGTCCCAAAGAGCCTGCAATGCATTCATCTGCAGAGCCTCCAGAGCAGAGTGCACTCTTGCCAAGACTTTGATTTTTCTCTGGTGAGATTGGGGCTGAATTTATGCTTTACAGAATGATAAGATCATTTATTTGTGTTATCTTACGCTTTTCTTTATGGTAATTTTTACATCAACAACAGAATATTAAAACAAAGGTCAAAAGTCTATTCCAGTCTAAGAAAAACGTATCCAGAGAAGGAAATTAATGTAACAGGACGTGATCTATGAAAAAACCGAAGCATATATGCATAAGAAGTGAGTGCGATTAAACCTGCTTAAAACTTAGGAAATCAGAGTTAGGGATTTCCCTATTGTATTGAAAGAGAAATTTTTCAAGGCAGAAAATGCTGAACTTGAAAAGGCCAGTCAAGAAAAGTTGCAGGAAGTCAAAGTGTCCTGGCAAAGAGGGTCTCAGGAAGATTGGAGCAAGCTTCAGAAAGAGTAGATCCATCCCCAATCGAAAACCACTGAGGAGACTAAAGAGCTGAGTCAGACACTTGACCCACAAGGGAGGGATTTCAAGGCACATCTGCCTAAAGCAGAGGGCATCCTGTCAAGGGTCAAACCAGTGATTCACAGGACAGGCTGACTTTTGAGGACCGACTCATCCATTTGAATAGCTTCTGAGAAAAAAACAACAAAAGGAAGGAAGCAATATCCTCTCTCCCTTGGTTGCCAGTGGGGAAGAAAAGTAAAGACAGAAAATTTAAATTAAAATCTGTTAGACAATTTTGAAGACTATGAAGAACTCCAATCCCATCTCTCATCACCGAAGCGGACCAGTCACACCCTGAAGGCACACACTGACCAGCGTTAAATCCACATACAAGGCAGTATGAAACAAGGACCCCTTTAGAGAGGGGAGTGCTGTCAACTGTTTCAAATACTAACAGAGCTCAAGTAACAGGGAGTTACTGTAAGATTTTCCAACATGGAGAGGTTAGATATTTAAATAAAGGAATTTTTGCTGTTGTGTTACCTTTCCTCCCCTGGCCATTTAACCCAAGGTCTTCTCTTAAACCTGCGTCTCACCCCTAGTTGCCTTTGTTTATTTGTGATGAGGTTTTACTATGTTGTTGAGTTGCCCAGGCTGGGCTCGAACTTGTGATTCTCCAGCCCCAGTCTCCCAAATAGCTGGGATTACACACTTGCCTCACAGGGTCCAGTTATTTTATTATCTATTTTTTATACTGGTAAGAACAACAACAATAAGTACAAGAGAAAAAAGGAGAAAAGATAAATATTGCTAAACACCAACAACTCTGTCGTGAAGTTATTTGCTATTTATTTATTTATTTATTTAGAAAAGAGATGTTTGGCACAACATCTGTAGAGAGAAGTGAGATCAAGGATTTTGTATGATGTTGAGGTTAAGTAACATAATTAAAAGTTGTCAAGATTTTGCACAGCAGTATGGAAAAGAGTAATAGCTCCTCACGAGGTTAGATTCTGGATATGAGCAATGACCAAGGACTATTAGCTTGAGGTAGCTGACCTGGATAGAGGGCCTGCCAAAAATCACACCTGTGCCCACATGCCCCAGCGTGGTGATGCTGTGACTACTTCAGGGAGAAGCAGTTGGAGGTCTTCCTGGGAGCACACTATGTTTCTGGATAGCCTGGCCAATGAAGGTGTCACCTGCAAATGGGCAGACAGTGTCGGGCCAGGGAGACAGTTCCTACTATCCTGTATTTGTTTAAATGTCTCAGGAAGAAGATACTTGGAGATAGTTTTCCCACCCAAACTGGAAAGTCAAGATCTGACAGGGAAAGAGCATGAGACTGAGAATTCAAGAGAAGAATTCAATGCATAGAACTATTGGCCCATGGAACTAAGTAAAATCAAACAGAGGGTAAAAGTGCCAAGATTTTAAGAGTTATACTTTCAAGAAATATGAATTTCTCTTAAAAAGCTATTGGCTTTTGGGGCTCTCAAACCACTCTTGAGGTTCTAGTACTATAGCATGAGCTGGGTTTATCAGATCTTCAGCAACTCTATACTTCCTGCTCACTGCAGGTGTCAAGGAAAGGCGGTTAATACAAAGTGAGGAATTCCCTGAAAGTGGGCTCATGAGTGTCACAAAGCAATGGACCATGGGACTTCTCAGAGTACACATTTGGTGATAGGACTGTTAGAAGGTGACAGAAGCTGTCCCACTCAGTGGGGAAGGGAGCTGTCATGGCAGTGTGCACGCTGTGTCTCCCCGTAAGTGTACAGTGTGTGAGAGTTCCAGGTTTGTAGATCATGGGGAGCCACATTTTCATCCCTGGAATTGTTGTAAGACTGCTTTAGGGACAACCATGTGTGATCCAGAATCTTGGATAAGGTCCTAGTTTTGTGACTTTGGGCAGGAGGAAGAAAACTGAGTGGATGCTTAGAACCAGAAGTAGGGATGGTGGGATCCTCTGCTCAGATTTCTTGGATAGGTGATTCGGAACTGCTTCCCCTAGCCACATGGCCAAGTGGCATTTTGTCACCTTTGAAGGTAAGTGCCTAACATACTGACAGCAATCAGTGAATATTTATTGAGTTGATGAAAAATTTAAAAAATATTTTCTGTATGCAGATAGGTTAAGAAACTCTCGGTGTCTACGGGAGGAGCATTTCCTACTGTTGGTAGATAGGACAACATTTGTTGCTAAGGAGAGAATCACTAGTGGTTGTGACATTACAAATTGTGAAATTCTTCTTTCATTTTTCTCAGACATCCATAAAAAAAGAAAGCACAAGGACTGCTGATGTTAAAGTACACATAATTAATGGGGAACATAAAATTATAATTATTCTTATAATTTCCATCAAGATGATCACTAAGATTTACATGTTCTATGTATATGATCATAAATATTGTACAGCTCATAATGATGGCTTTTCAAAAAACAGCAGCAAAGTGAGAACATGCAATAAATATTATATTGAGATTAATTTTTCCATTCATTGAGAATAAAGAGAACATATATTTGTAGAAAAGTACTTAGGGTAAAGTCTGAAAAATATTTCTATGTGCGATTTGAAAATGAAATTCAGAAAGTATAAAAATAAAACAACTGATTATTTTAAATTAAAAACTTAGAATTTCAAATGCTTGATCCCAAAACTAATTAGTATAATTTATAATGAATTAGGACTCCTTGAAGTTGACTAGTGTTTCTTCCCAAATATCACACAATGCTTTAATTAAAAATGATATTTATCAGCCGCACTTTAAATTAAAACCTTACTTATAAAATGAGATAGATTAGAAATGTCTTTTCATATATTGTCATAGAAATATTATTAAAACAAGTCTTCAAATACAGAGAAAAAATGGACTTTTCTTTCTCATGTTTGCATCCATCTGAAGCTACAAATAAAAATTTTAAAAAATAAACATCTCTGCATTATAAAAATATCTTACAAAAGGCTACAGACTCATGTTGTCTAAATTTAAAGTTTTAATGGCAAGGTTGTCTCCATCCCTTGTTACGATTCCTTTACGTACTCGCACTAAGGTAACGACAACAATTAAAGGCACTTATCTGAGGACGAACTTGGCAGCCAGGAGTTTTCCACAGCCTTACTGCTCTGTAGCTCTAAAGGAAAAGACAAGAAACTTCCTCTCTACCCCGCAAGACAAGGGAATGTGCGGACTGTGTGAATATATGGAGTGGAATTTGTGGGAAGAAGAGATTTCTATGGACTGGGGTTTGCTGCAAGAAGCGGGGACTCATATTTCTACTTTTTAGTTGGAGATCTGTTTATGAAGTAGGCTTGCTGTTCTCATGCTTGTCATCTTGATGACAGGGGCAGAAAAACTGAAAGGCAACCAAAAGGTGGCCTCAGGAGGGTAGCTGCATTCTCATGCACTGGATGACAAAAAAAAAAAAAAAAAATGCTTGTGCTAACTAGATATTGCTGAAATCCAAGACAGCTGGGCTGTGGGCAAGACCTTAACTGACCACTGCAGTAAAGGCTGGCTGGAAATCAGCAGAGATCAGTGGAGCAGACGGCACTCCAGCAAGGACTCTGTGCGGATGAGCCTGTCTTCGTGACCTGAAAAGCTTCCAAGTCCTGCCAGAGGAGAAGTTGCCTTACAGGGACCACAGGCATCAGAAAATGGCAGCAAAGCCAGCTCGCTGAGCAAAGAGATTTGGTGCTGTTTTATCTATTCTTTCGGACTCAACCAAATAAAGAAGCTGGGAGGCGGGATGAAGAGATCATAGAATGAATAATTGTACCTCAGTTTTCTGACGCCTGGGCTCCCAACCCCAAGCTTGGGAGAGAAAAGCACTAGACCTGGATACCAGTCCATACTTGACACTTTGGGACTTTGAGACTAAAAAGTGAACAAGGAGTCATGATTTGATCAAGAAGCAGGAGAAAAGTCATTTAACAAGATGCAACTGAAAGGAATGCAACATTTGATAGAAAAATCAAATCAATAAATACCAACTGGATTCAAAACCAATTGCTGCCCTCTGTCCTTTGTTCTGATTCCCCACTCTTAAATCACATTCTGATAAAAATAATATTCTTGCTTAATTCAAAATAATTTCCTTAAGAAAGACTTTGCAAATATAACAATATTTGTTAAATTACTGAAGGGTTTAAGAGATTACTTGTAAGAATAAAGTGGCTTGCCAGACACAGTGTTTGGAAAATATCCAATTCTATAATATTCTTTTATTCAAATCTCTGCCCATCATGAAGCCCCAGAGTTTCAGATTATGCATGTAACAATATGTAAAATCTATTATTTTTTCAATGTTCAGATGAATAATATTTTTACAAATAATTACACATACACTCAGATTTGGATCTTACCAAGCTATTTTCTATGGCTGCGTGAGAGCTGCAAGCTAGCAGTCAATGTGCATTCTCGGTGTCTAGAAACTCTATTCCTGTCACTGCATTTAACGACCTGTTTGCTCGTTCCTGTGTCCGCAGTGCCCTTGATTTTATCTCTGGATGCTTAATTAAACAGATTCAGTTGGGAAGTGTGAGCAATGTCCAATTTCTCAGGGGATTAATTCCTAAATAAAAACATTAGGAAATATATGATGCAGAAATACACAACATATATTCATGTGATTATCCTCTTACTTTTATGAAATAACAGCCTGCAGCCTTCACTTTAGTGCTTTTCTGTTTACTTCATCCTCTTTGTATGGACACTATTGTTTTTATGCTTGGATACTGAGTCCCTTGGAAGACTGTATGTGAACGTGAACAGGAGTGACTTTAAAAACATCATTTATTGGCAATAAATAATCACTAAATGTAGCTTGTTTCTTCTGAACAAATCAGAGAAGAAGGACAGTATCCATCGACCAAGGGGTTAAACGAAGAAGTGGAAGAGAAGCTAGAGCCCCGGGTGGAGGAAACAGCTGTCACCTTGACTGGTCAGTGGCAGCCAAATCAGGCCTGGTGGGTCAAGGTGTGTGAGGTTCTGCCATGCGACTGCAGGCGACGAAGACAGTTTTCAAGCTGTGTCTATTTGGTTTTAGCATTTCAAAATGTTTTAAGGAGAAAAGTGAATCCACGTTAAGGAAATTAGACAGAGCGGTCGTGACTCTTACAGGGCAGTCTCTTCTGTGCACAAATTGTTAAGAGAGAGTGTTATTATGTGTAGGTTCATTTTCATAGTGGGAATATTAAGGGGAATGAATTGTTGGAAAATAACTTCCAATTAAATTACTTTTCATAATTGAAAAAAGGGATTTATTAAAAAGGAAAGCATTTAGAGTTTCATCATTATTGTATTGTGCTGTATTCTAGAAATTGGGGGCATGCTAGAAAACTATTTCTTTCCATTAATGAAAGAAACAAAGTATATAAAGCTGTTATTGGCAGATCTAAATAACTGGGCTCAGTGGCAAAGGGACCCCTGTCTTCTGATCAGGGCAATTAATGAACTAACCAATCCGAGGCTACTGTGCTTTCCCATGGGTTCTGGAAATGAGCTTGTACTATAATAAAAATAACAGCGATAGTCGTGGAAGTAGTAGTAGTTTTTGTTGCCATTGTTCTGAACATTAATATAATTATTTCAAAAACATTTACTGTATGCTAAGAAATTTATACGGCATATATTAACTCATAAGGATCTGAACAGTCTATGAAATAGTCACTGTCAGTCTGCCAACTTTGCAGATGATGTCATGGGGGCCCAAGGATTTACATTGACTGCCGAGTCGAGTCATGCCTGTAGCATTTGGAGACTGGGGAGTCACGCACAGCAGCGGGGCTCACACTGTCCGTGCTGGCTGTCCAGTCAGCCCAGGATCAAGCCCAGGACCTTAACAGTGAGCTACACGTCCCAGAATATGGGAGAACTTAGGCCCTGGGTTTTTCCCTGTGGTACTCTCACCGTGGCCTTGGCCCTTCCATGGTAAATACAGTTACACCAACGTGGCTCAGCTAGGCAACTGCCATGTTAGCCGTGAGACTCCCTCTTATGTAATTGCTTGGCAGAATGCCACTTTTGTCTCTACTACATATAAATTTTGTCTTTATTTCTTGTGTGGTAGCACCTATGGGGGTGGCCTGCCGTGAACTCTACTGTGCCTATTTTTCCTTCAGGCTGAGTAGATCTGAACTTGCACCCTTGGGTCCTGGACTGAAGCCTTCTGTGGCCTCTCACAATTGTTTTTGATTTTGAGATAGGATCCCCTTAAGCTGCCCAGGCGAGGCTCCATTTGTCATCCTTCTGCTTCCTAGGATTATAGGCCTGCACCACCAGGCCTGCAGGACAGGCTCAGCCAAAGAGCTCTTACAGCTCAGGGACATATTCGTATTTATTTGGGCTTTTCTTGAGCAGTCCATTTTGTGTTTCTTACATGACTGCTTCTTTCTTTCCTTCTGTTTTTATCTGAACGTTTCAGACTTTATTGTGCCGAGGAGGTATTGCCTGGGGAGATTGTTAAAGCAGGTTCTGGGATCCTGACCCTGGAACTTCTGATTTGAGAGGTCAGAGGTGGAAATACGCTGAGCTAAAAATTGCCAGATATACTGATGCTCTTCAACCAAAGGCAAAGTGTACTCTTCTGTAGTGTAAACTGCATTGTCTTTATTACCTCCTTTGCCAGACATAAGAAAACAATAATTTTAAAATATTTTAATCAGATTTTCTCTCATCTTTGTACAATATCATTGCCCATCCACTGTTATAATTATACTATGATTTAAATTTTCTATTTTTAAAGATAATAGTTATCATGGCATTTTATACTAGTGTTACTTGAAATATAGTGATGCCTTTACTTATTTTCTAGCAAATATTTACCAAACTTATACTAGATGGCGGTGCTTTGACTCAGTTACTTCTACAAAAGCCTTTTGTTTACGTTGTCATATAACAGGTGTGGAAACTGAGGCCCAAACTGTGGAATGATTTAGTTATACATCACGCCTGACTCCAGCAACTGCACTTGGAATAACTTTGCTATTTTGCCTCGTCATTGCTATTTGTAATTTTTTTTTTTTTTTTTTTGAGACAGGGTCTTTCTCCGTAGTCCAGGATGGTCCTGAATTCACCACAGAGTCCAGGCCAGCACTGGAAATGCGGCAATCATCTTGCCTCAGCCTCCCAAATACTGAGATTACATCATGCTCAGCTAATGTGGGGCTGGGGAATCACACTCAGGGCCTTGGGCTTGCTAGGCAAGCGCTTTCCTTGCTAGTCCTCCAGCTCTAGGCTCTTGTTTCCCTGGCTCCTGTGCCAGTCAGCCGTCTACTCACAGGGACGCCATACCCCACGCCTACACCTGCAAGCGGAGGCCTACTTTGGCTCAGTATTTCAGGGATTCATCAGCAGTCCGGGGCTCTAAGGCAGCAACGTCTTGGCGTAAGAGCGCCGTGGAGCAAAGCTGCATATTATATGATGGGTAGGAAGCTGACGGGACAGCCAGCACGGGAGTGGAGGAGGGAACTACCCACAGGACCCAGGCGGCACCTCCTCGACCCACCCACCCCCGGAAGTGTGTCTTCCCAATTCTCAGGTGCATCCCAGAATTCATCTTAACCTCACATCATTCTTCCCTATGCATACTGAATTTTCCTTAGTGTGCTTATATTTCTGAAAACGTCCTTCTGTTCCCACTTTCTGTTGCATGAGCGACTTCCTGGGGAGACACAATCACCCCAGGGGCTCTTCACCCCAGGCAGAGCACAGCAGAGGGTGTGGAGTACTGATGGCATCCAGGTCCACCTGGAGAACCAGCGAGTTTAATGGAGTTACATCCGGAGCGTAGGTGAGGAGTTCCTTACGGCCACCTAAGGAGCATGCGTGAGGGGCCACCTTATAAGCCTCCCGGTGACTCAAAGGCCAGCCCCACAATGAAAGGCCCACTCCAGGATTGGTGCCGCCCTACAGCATGCATGCACTTTCTCCCAGGACTCATCTGCCTGCTCAGCTGCTGCTTTCCTGTCTGGAGACTGGCCTTCCTCCCCTTCCTCTTCCTTCTTCTCCACCCTCCTCTTCCTCTCTGCCGATGCAGCCCCTCTCTCCTGATTTCAGGAGCCCTCCCTCTTGGCTCTCGGCAGCGGAAGCTCCTCCGCCCACTCTCAGCGCCCTCCCTCTGCATTCTCTCCTGCGCCTCACTTCTGGTTCCCAGGGGACACCTGTAGCCTGCCTGTCCCGTTACTCC
>PVKB01003917.1:0-91436 GCA_004027205.1 Ctenodactylus gundi | reverse complement strand
TTGGCTGAAATCATTTTCTAATCTTCTGCATCTTCTAATTATACAATGATAAGGTTTGCAATTACTTCATTCTTTTAAAAAAGGGGACTGCAGAGAAATTTACTCATAATAATATGAATTAATTTGCCAAATCTTGAGAATACTTCACCGGGTTGATACACTGAGTTTATTCATCTAAAAATAGTGGACAAACTCTAGGTAGTGAAAGGAATATGGCCTGGCTTGATCCCAAACTCACAGATTCCTTCCTTCCTTGCTAGTGAGGACTTGGGATGTCCAGTCTGTACAGTAAAGGGAGAAACTATGGGGCCTGTGATAAAGAGACTCAGTTTACATAAATTATTTCTCTGAGGTTTTCATTATAGAATAAGTGGCTTTGAGAAGAAACTTATAATTATTTTAATAGCTATATCCTTACTCTTTCTTCTCTGTGATACACAAAACTTTTATATTTTTATTAGTGATAGATGTTGAAAAAAACATGCTAGTATCCATCATGCTAAAGATTTTCATGTGTTCTTGGGATTGAAAACACGTATAACTCTACAATGGGAAGTTATGTAAATAAGAAAAGTCAGAGAAAATTTTGTCAGGAAATTATTAGTAAAATTAATATAATACACATGGTGAACAAAATTGAATAATAAGACAAAGTGGAGACCAACTTTGTCAGGCATAACGTGATTTTTTAAAGTAGTAAGTTCATATGTTAAGAGAAAAGGATTCTTAAGATCAGTTTACACAAAGCGAAGTACATGCTGCTGCAAATGAAAAATTGTCTGGAAACTTCTGGGAAAAGTTTGCAAGTGTCTTCTTAAAATAGGAACACACACTTACTATTTTAACCAGAAACAGTGCTCCTGAGACTTTAAGACAGAAAAATAACAGCTATGTAGAACAACCGCATGATTATTCAAGGTAGCTTTATTTTAATCCTTTCAAATTAAAAGCCACCAAGGGACTCCTGAATAAAATAAAAGAAGGCATCTCATTAAAATCACACAGCACCTTACATGAGGACTTTGTCCCTAGGAAAGGTACTTTGGGAGCCAGAAGAAGTCTGTGCAAGGACTCATAGGAGAGGTGATCGTGTTTGCAGAAAGTCATGGGAAGAGCAACTCACTGGCGACCACTTTACAAATGAGACAAGCGAGCTCCGCTCTCAGAGTTCCCGAGAACCCTTTCTGTCCAACCAACATCTCGCCACCAAAGTCCTTCACACTGTTATCAAGTGCGGGCTCTTGATCTCGATTTCTTAAACTGCAAAAGAGCCTGCAGTGCTATGAAGCGTTTTCTCTGAGAGTCAGAGGATGGAAAGATGTTAGAGCTATTTTTTCAAGATTTGTTTCCAAGCAATAAAGAAGCTGCTCTCGACACTCAGACTCCTCTCTTCTTGGAGCACTGGAGACATGGACACAGACGGAAACAAAATTTGTTTTTTGGGTCCTTATGATCTTCCTGCTTTGCTATAATGCTAATTTGGCTTTATGTTCTAGAATGTAGTGGCGAAGGGGGTGGGGTGGGGAAGAACACAGAATATGAAATATAAAGTCTTGTATTTATAACACAATTCCAGTTACCAGCTGTGTAATTTGAGCCTTGGGCTTTGGGCTATAAAATGAGAATCAAACATCTATTTCTCAGAACCATAAATATAAATTAATGTACCTTTGCTAAGTGTACAAAATCATATTAGTTTTGATTACTTTTTAGTGACTTTATAAAATCCTACTTTTTACTAGCCATCATCTCTTTTGAGAATATATATAAATAAATATACATATAAACAAATGTGAGTGTGCGTGTGTGTGCGTGTGTGTGTGTGCGTGCGCTCCTTTTGTTAAGCAAGCATCAGGTCCTTTAGAATATAATTCTAGATCCCTACTGAGCTATTTGTTTTGAGGAATCACAAGTGACCCAGAACTCTATCAGTTAAAAGTTTAAATAATAATCACAAACAAGAAATTAAAGCATAAATCAATAACTGAAGCAAACTGAAGAGCCAAACCCAGCTAAAGCCAAATACTAAGTTTTTTTTTTTTTTTTATGCAACAGAGCATGAACTGGAAGTAGCCATGTGTAATTTCCTAACACTATTAAAGCAAAGATTAACTATAATCTACACTTCTCAAACTTACCTTATTGGAAAAAGATGAACATAGGTTTTTGAAAAGAGTGTATAACCCTGGGCCTTAATCTTTAATTAAAATCAGAAAACACACACTGGAATCTATAATTTTACCCTCCAGGACTAGTGATCTTATAATCAGGCAAATGTATGAGAGTGTGCTCTATTGCAGGGATAGGCAAAACACAGCTCACAGGCTAGAACCTGACGGCCAGCTGTTTGTAAATACAGTTTTATTGCCACATAGACATATCTATTTATTTAAACAATTGTCTATCACAGCCTTACTATAACAGTAAAGTTAAAAGGCTCCAACAGTGATTATATTACCTACAGTGATGGAGATATTTACTATCTGGCTCCTTATGAAAAAAAAAAAATTGCCAACTCATTCTAGATAAAGATCACAGACATTAAATATATCACTGATTAATCAATTAGATGATTCACATTCTACCAGAAAGCAATGGGGCTAAGATAAAATGTCCAACTTGTTATAACCTAAGTATTATTAGCAAGAAGTTGATGCAGAAAAGGAATATAGGGAATATAGATCCTGTAGCCTTCCGAGACATGGGGGAAAAAAGATTAAAAACTAAAAGCTTTTAAAAGTTTGACACCAAAAATGTTGAAGGTCTTTAGTTTTCTTTCTGAAAGTGCTATCGAAATACCAAAATAAATATCTAACTCAAAAGCTTTGGGAAACAGCCATATAATCCTTTGCTGAAAAATTATTAATACTAAGTTATTGATAGAGCACATCTGTCTGAATTTGTACATTTGGGTAGAAAACAAAATAAAATGTTGTTTTGTGGTAAAATGTTTGTGCACAATTCAATTAGATATTTTCTAAGGTCCTTTTAACTCTGAAATGCTGTGAATACAACGTTCTATGTGGATACTTGGAAGCTAGTATAATCACTATTCTTTCTCCCAATGGTAAGACAGGCATGAAATGGTTCCAGGGAGGGAGCAGTGTTTAAACCAAAGATAAAATAGAGTTATGTAGCCTCATAAGTTTGGTAATTACCAAGCTGAATAAGGATAAAAGTGTCTTTTACTACATTTTATTCTCCTTTAGAAGCTTTTAATATGGAAATGTGCCTGATGAATTTTCAAAAAGAAAGACATATTACATTGCGTTTCCCAAATTCATAGACCACGAAAATTCATTTTCTTGACTATTTCTTGCGACCTCTTTTTCACTAGAAATACTTCCTTAAAATTGACTAACAATGAGCTCTCACTGGGGGTAGTTTTTTGGCAAGTTCACGAAAGAGCAAACTGGCTACAGGATGGAAAGGTGGACACAGAGGTGAGATCACGAATTGATGTCTTTTCCTGGAGCCTCCTGTAATGACTTAGGGCATCAGAATTAGGATGTGGGGTTTGGCGGTGAGAGGGTACCTTACCAATCAGGAATAAAGATGAGGCTTTTTTAAAAAGTCATGTAAATACAGTCATTCTATTCACATACTGTCTTTCCTTCAAAACTTCTTTCACTTTGCCTACTTATAATATCCTCTCTTCCTAGGCTATGTTCTGTCTTTCCAGCTTCTCTGCCCTTTAAACAAACTTTAAACATCACCTCATTCATCTACAAATGTACATGTTTGCACACTTGGGAGTACAAAACAGGACTGAAACCACAGTGTTTCCCCAACTGCCAGTGCGAAGTCAAGTCAAAGACTGACAAGTGCGAAGTGATGGAATAGTTTCAACATGTAGCAGCCATGAGAAGGGGCGACAAGCACAGTGTGTCGTGTGTTGTCTCTGACGATGACAAAATATCCTCGGGCACAAGGAAGAATGTACTGTCGCTTCCTGGCATATTACCGAGTGCAGCCGGATGCCACAGAAGGCTACTGTGGCTAGTATATAGACATTTCTTGCTAACTATTTTTGAACAATGCCCAAGTATTTCCAGCCTAGTTGTTCCTAGGGAATCCTCCTCTAGGTCACAGGCATGCCATAGAAGACACATGTCACACAGGAAGATGTGTGACAAGGGCATATGCACTACTGGGTTTGATGTCTGTATCTGTATCTATGTGCCAAGTTTCTGAATATTTCCACGTGAATCACATTGCTGCTATGATCACATTATTTACGAACTGGTATATTTACCAATGGCCAGTTCACAAAGACTGGCTGCGATTGCATGGACATTTTTATGCATGGTCCAAAAATTATTCCCTACCTAGGCCAACACCATGCTTAGAACTATTGTCAGAGAAGATTTCCCATAAAGAGTGTGAGCTGGCCTCAAGTCACCGCGTCGGCACTGCAGAGCTCCTGCTGTGGGTGTGCTGTCGGCCTCTCTACTCATCATTCTTACATGCCCCGGCTATCAGCAGCACCCTGACATGTCTTTGGTCATACAGTTCCAGGGACAGAAAGCTTGTACCAGAGCTGTCACTTATTGATGAGTTCTCTTTTCCTCTGGACGCTACTGAAAATTAGTCACCTTTCACACAAACCAATACATCCATTAAAAAATATGATGCATGTTTCTAAGATTCAAAGAACCTCTCAGCTGAGCAGGTCCCCTCACTGGGCGGAGATGCCACATATAACACTGCATCTTCTGCCTGTGCAGGTGCAGACGTGCAGCCACTGTGGATTCCACAGTCTCCGCTTCCACCTGCCTCCTGTGCCATTTACTCACAAGTGAAAGTCTTGGCAGTCGTGACACTGTGCATTCCAAGAATTGGTGTCACCAACAATTTACAACTAAAAGTCAGATCCTCACAGGAAAAGAAATAACATACCTCCCAAAAAATGATCAAGAGAATGTGCTGCCATTTCTGCTTCCATACTATAGTAAGCATAGTTTTCCACATGTCATGTAGGACTTTCAGTATTATTTTTCTAAATATACGCTACCTTTTATCTTCTGTATTCTAAAACCACTAGTGAACAGCGAACAGACATTTAAAATTCTTTCTCTTACTCACTATTCAGCACAGCTTTTCTTTTTTTTTTTTGTTTCGCTTTGGCTTGGAATAATTTGTGAAATGGTTTTCCTATTGTCCCTACCATCATCTACTCATGTGACATGTCTCCATCGAGCATGTACTTGGCCAGAATTTGAGAATAAAAAAGGCATCCTGAGTGTTACCAGTGACAGACCATTAGATGTTTTTCTCTAATTCAGTACAGCACTGCAGTTTTGTAAGTTAAGCCCCATTTAGGTAGGTTCAGCTTAATTTAAAACAGATTTTTTAAAAACTTTGAATTTTTGCTTAGTTTTAAATTTACATTTCAGTACTTAGCTAAGGAATATGAAATTTAACTTCTCTTTTTTCTTTCTCATGTTTTCTAATCTTATGAATTTCCTAGTAATAGTTCTTTTCTTATGTGAACTGCTGGGTGAAGCCATGATAAAGAATCTCAACAAAAATGTAATAACATACAGAAAAAAAAGAATTTTTGGTATGTCACCCAAATAAAGGGCCCTGCTGGACCCAAGAAGAGGCATCAAGATATGGCTACTGCAGCCCATTCTAGGCGTGGGAATCTGAGCTAATAACTGGTGATTTTAATGGTAAAGTAAGTCAGAGGCAGAAGATTAAATATGTTAAATATCACATGGTTTTTCTGATTTGGGAAACCCAGAACACAGGCATTCTATAGAACCAGATGAGTGTGACAGTGGGAGTTAGATGGGGGTGGGTAGGGCATGGGAGGGCCAAAAATGGAGGGGGAAAGAGACCGTACTATTGATGTGATGTATATGTGCACAAAATACTCAAGTCCATTGTAAACATTATGCATCTATCTATCTATATATATAATAAAATTGTGGAATAAATAAAAGAAAACTGCTGTATGCGATTGTACACTGTGGACACGATTACCCATGAGCTAGGGTTTGGTTGCAGAATGGATAATCAGAGAGAGACATGAAGATTGACATGCAGAATGTGCCCTACAATATGGAACCTGTATATTTCAGGGCATCAGCTGCCTAGTTACTGTTATAGACGTAGCAAAGGAATCTTTACATTTAATTCTGCTTCTATCACTTATGAGGTGCACGAGCTTGAGCTATTTCTTAACCTACTTCACTATAATTTTTGTATCTATAAAACTGGAGTGTGTAGTGTTCACTGTGTATTATCATTGTGAAGAAAAAGAAGTTAATTGAAGTCAAGGTCTTAGCGTACACTTTCAGTCGGCACGTGCTTTGCGATTGTTAGCAGTTAGTATTTTGGTGAGCTTACTGTACCCACTCTGAAAAGAGAACCACTAAGTAAAACAATGAAAGCCACAAAGACCCAAATGGCAGTAAAAAGGAAATAGATACATGGATTCCCTAAGTCCAGGCAGGAAGCATAATGGAGAATCTTGAGGTGAAGGTACAGGCCCCCAAACTGCTGTTATCATGAAGCCGGGCAGTGGGTGATATCAGTGTAAGCCATGACACACCCAAAATATCGAGGACAAAGACTGGACGGTAGCCCAGGGGACACCATCTGGTAACAGCTACTCTAATGGCTGAACATGTCTTACAAGTAGTTTAAAAACAAAACAGCATGAGGAAAAAATCATGTTCCTGTTGTTCTTCAATCTGGCTGAGCTCTGTTTCTTTTATCCTGCTCAAAATGATGTTTTTAAAAAAATAATTTTAAGGGAATTTGTAGCATGTATACAGTTATTAATTTACCAACAAGTGCTTTTAAGCAAAATACTGAAAAATGGCTTAATGAAATTGCCCCCATCTTTCGTATACAGAAACGTATCTTGGAGACCAAACTTCTGAGCACTTTGCTGCTGGTTACGATGAGGATACTGTCTCCTGGAAAAATCAGTTTTGGTACCAGAGGCTGCCAAATGACTTCAATATTTAAAAATCTGTATTTTGTGACTCAGTTTCTAACCTATACTGTATTCAGTATTATGGCACACCAGTCTTACCTACATGGTAACAGAAGATCTCAATCCTACTTAAAAGATTATTTGATAATATTAGAGAAAAAAGACTTGATTGGAGGACTTTTTGAAATTTTGATATGATTACTTTTATAGGTGTCTAGTTGAAAATACAAAAAAGAGAGGAATGCATTCATCAAAGATTAGAACATGCATAAAAGTAATCCTGATCAGACAAAGAAGGGTAAATATCTCATAGGCTCTCTAATATATGAAATCCAGAGAATGAAGAAGTAAGAGAGACAGATACAAGCTACAGTAACAGGGTTATAGGAGTGATAGGAACAGCGAGAGAGATTTGCAGAAAGGGAGGGCAGAGGTGGAGGGAGTGAGCGTGCAGAAGTGGGAAGGGGAAGGAAGTGGTGACACGTGTGTTCCAAGGCCTCAAGGTGAGCACAGCTGCCGCGTATCACAAATACATAGCAATAAAAATAATTTGAGGGAGAGAAAAGATTAAAAAAGAGAATAATCTTAAATCCTACACATTAAGAAAACCCAAGTGTTGGTCAAATTTTCAGTTCCAGCCATCTTTTCATTCTACCATCAATATGTCTCCTGAGATAAACGAACAACTTTCTATTTTCAGTGATAAAATTTATTTTTTTTTTACTTTATTACATGTGCATCAAGAAACATAAACTATATTTGATTAAATTACCACATGGAGTAAATATTTCTTTAACTTCAAGTAATCAGTGTTTAGTAATGTAACTAACATACAGGTTTTCAAATGAAGTATATGTTCGTCATTGTCATAAAAAGATTAAAATATTTTTAGGAAAGAGGCATGTGAAGCCTAGAGGAAAAGGTTTTGGTTTTTGTAAAATGTGCCTAACACATGTGCATTTGGTGGCTACTTTACATAGTCTCAAGTAGGGTGACGATGTAGGTAAACTACTTTTATTATTATTTTTTTTTCTTGTGTGTGTATTCACTGTGTAAAGCGTCTACTTTGTGAAGACTCCCATCTGAACAACGTGGGTTGGGTTCCAGCTAGGCTGGGAGGTGCTCGTACTGACTCATCCACTGGTAGCTGAGCAGCCAAGAGTCTTGAACTGCGGGGTAGGTTGAACTGTTTGCAGGATGATGTAGTGTGTGTGCCCAGTTGGCAAACCGAAACTGAACAATGAGAAACAAATCAAGCTAGTGTATCAGGGTAGGTGTAACAAGTTACTGTATTCATCACTGAAAATTCCTTGGGTCAGCCAGTCACAACTGCATGTCCTTGTCACATTTCTGCATTCAAATTATCCTTAGGATTTGGTGGCTGTGATTCTTCTAGGAAATCAGAGACTCAAAAGAAAATGGGTTTGTATGTTAACAATAAATCTTCATCTTTTCCAACCCTTACTGGAGTTTGGAGATGGCTTTCATAGCAAACATATATTTCCATGTCTTCTATCTTTTGTGTATATTTCCTTAATTGACATTATATTAAAAGTTGCTCAAATACTGTATATATACATGTATGTATATATATATATATATATATATATATATATATATACTATATATATTTAGCATACATATATTTAACACACAAACACACATTTGCTAAAGTACAAATGAGTAAAGATAACTAATTAGAACAGGAGGAGTTTCACTGTTAGTAAATGTATCCTAATTCAACAAAGATTGAAGCACCTTGTCTGCTATTTATTCAATAACCTAGTTAACTCCTTCAGGTCGCCAAGACTCTGCTCAGTTTATTTGCATTTTTAAACACTAAAACCTGCTTGGCGAGTTACTTTATATAGCCTTAAAAACTACCTTAAGAAACAGTTGATGCATTGATTTTTTTCCCAAATAACACAAAATATTAAGCAATATTGAAACATTTTACAGAAGCATTTCATGGGAATTCAGTAAAGATTTGTAATATCGAATGTAATGTATGCAGTCACAGTAGAAATTCACCATTCAGTGGAGAACAAAGAAATGTAAAATAATGCCAGGGGCTTTGAAAATAGAAATGAATATAACGATTAATGCTTTGTGGAACTCAGGGCACATTTTCCTCAAGAAGAATGACATATCTACCCCCATTATTATGATTTCAATTTTGTAGCACTTTATGTGGTAAGAGCCATGCTCTTACTCCAAATTCAGCCCTTTGGCTATATTCTGACAGTCTATTTGTGTTTTGACTTCATGAATAGTATGACTGAAGCCCCAAAAATATATAGCTTTCCTTGCCCATGCAAAAAGTTTTCAAGTAAAATATATTTTAGCATAAATGTTACTAAGTGTTTAAAATCCAAGAGAATTAAAATTTCACAGGGTGAATCTTTTTTCCTTTTTATTTTCCCCAAGGAAGCATTACAGAGTAAAAAAGAACACAATGAATTCAGGAAACCCAGAATGTATTTGGCCTTGGAAGAATCCTCTTTACAACGTCACATTGACTCTTTCTGGTCTTTCCCGGTACCCAGATCTAAATACGAGGTAAGTGAGTACAGATTGAGAGAAAACTTTCATTTCCTAATTGACTTCCACTAGGGATTAATGCATTCTTTAAAAATTACTACTGAATAAAAATCAATTATTTATTGTAGTTTCTCCAAATATTTTTATAAAGAAAGAATAATGACAAATTGATTCTGTAGGAACCGTTTTAGGACACTATTTTTGTAGGTCGTGTGTAAAGTTCACTTGAAGTTAAACATCAATTTTTCCTGTTTTATGACTGTCAGTTCTTCCTCTGTGTCTTTGTCTCTGGTTCGCTGTCTACTCAACTCTCCTCCCCTGGCTGACAGCTGGACCCCGTGCCCCTTAGGTCCGCTTCGCTATGCCTCTGGCTCTGCTCTGTCTTGCTCTCAGAACCTGTGGTCTGCTTTTCTCGATTGTCGACACATGTACTCAGCCAGGACACACCATATCCTCCAGTGCCTGCTTGTCTCAGTAAGTCCAAGTCTATCTAGATATATGAGGCAATTAACAGTCCTAATTTCCCCTCAATTAGACTACCTGATGCAATCTTCTTTCTGAGGCCAGGCCTTGGTGTCTCTGTTACCAAGCCCTCAAGGAACTCAGAAATCAAGCACAGAGGATTTCTGTTCTTCCTTTCCACTGAGCCTTTAAGTTACAAAATTGTTAAGTTTAATTGTCCCTTTAGGATGTGAATCTCTTTAAAGTCCTCTTGCTGGTTTTTCAATCCAGGAATGCTTTTCCCTACAGTTGGGAGTCACCTTTAGTAATCAAAGAAGATAGTGTCACCCCTTCTCTTGATCTCGGTGGGAGGCGAGGAGACAAACTTGGGGCACATTGCTCCAAAACGCAAAACTATCTCCTGTCGTGAAGGTATGAGGAATTTTACTTTTTCTTTATTTCAGATCACATTTTTTCTTCTTCTACATTCTGCATAGTACTCATCACCAAGGTCACTGGACATTTTCTCTTATTCACGGAACTTATTACTTGTCTTTTCCTATTGGATTGTGAGACTCATCCTTAGAGCTTTTTGCCAGAGGATCTAGTCACTCCGTTCACCTCACGACTTGAGCTGAATTTTGTGGTTCACATTTAATATGTATATTTTGAATTAAAGAATAAAGGAAGAAAAGTAGGCAATGAGGTAAGAATGTACTTTTACCTGATAATCATCAATAAAAGCTAACATGATTGTGTTGAATAGAGGTGTAAGAAGGACAAGTGGGAAGGCTGAGGGGCGCAGAGAGCATTCCTAATAATAGCCTTCGTCAGGACTGTGCCATGCTAGTAAGTGTCGTTGAAAGCTGAGTGTGTCACACCCTCTGGGCTATAAAAGTGAATAAAGGGCCATTCATCATGTTGTCCAGAGAGGCACTGATGGGTCCATACTTCCCTGCTTCATACCTCAGTACTCATTCAATGATAGCCACCCAAACATGGAATTATCAACTGTTCTTTTCAGACCTTTATTTTACCAGACATTAAATTTATGAATTGTTTATTATAACACTTATGAAGCAGAAAATAAACAGATTGCAGAATGACCAAGCCTGAGTCTATGAGTATTTTCTCATAGTGTTCCATTATTTTATGTAAATTATAGGCTCAGCCTGAAGAAAGCATAAACCAAATTGCAAAAATGCTGCAGCTGCCACAGACAGGAAGCTTCACCTATTTCCATTGCTTCTGAAACAAGACGGTTGCCTTAACAAACACATTTCAGAGAACTTGAATTCTTGTTATCTTCAAAATTTGTATGTACTTTTACCAACATAATATTTGACCTTACATCTTTACTGTACGAAAAATATCCATTATCAATAACAAACTGGATAATCTGACAGTAGTGTTGGCTCAATAAGGACAGGTGGTAACCATGTGTCTGAACTACTGTGAAATTTGCCTTTAAAAGCAAAAGCAATTAAACATGAGTCACCCTCCAACAGAGGCAAGGCAAGGTGAGTCACCTCAAAAATGTACTATCTGAGAGCTTGAACAAGCCATAGATTTTATATCCCTCACAAATTATAGAAAAAAACTTACTCTCTGCTCATAAAACATACTCCTCCTAGAATCTGAACTCATCAAAATGTAATAAAACAACTCCCACTTGTGACCTTAAAATGAGTTCTAATTTGGTCTTGATACTAATAAAGCATGTTCGACATCCCTGTGTCCTCTACAGCACCAGTTTATAGCCTTTTAAATGACATTGAACGGTTACCTGTGGAGTGAGGGAGCAAATGATGTTAGAAGAAATTTAGAATTTAGCTTTCAGGTCTTCTAGAGAGTTTCCAAGTCATTCTGGAATCTGCTTCAACCTTCGTATTTGAACAATGGCTTTTATACTAAGCTTTAAAAAAAAATACAGGTAGGATGGGATGTACAGTGGCTTTAAATACACTGATCTTTCAAAAAATAAAAAAAGACTATGTCAAATAAAACTTTTGTAATTCTTACAGCATAAAGAAAAAGAATGTAGATAATACTATTTTATACTGCAAGTTGGAATGAAACTAACTTGTTAGGTATAATAAAGCAATTCAAAACCAGTATTTATGATAAATCTAATGGCAAATAAAAATAGCATTAATGATGACAGTAAGTTACCCTACAAATCTGACCCTTAAAGGGAGGAAACATAAAATGTAATCTTCCTGCTAGCATACACATCGAAGTGGCTACAAAATCTTGCCGTGTTTTAAAAAAATCACGGACATTTGTCATTTTTAATTAAGTAAAAATTGATGCTTGACTAAATCTGCTAGCATGACAAGAATAATGGTTGAGGTGACAAAAGTGACTGGGAAAAAGAGCACTCACAATCGTCTAACTAACGATACATAGGTTTAGGGAAAGACAATGCAATTTCAGTACCCAGGAAGCAAACAGTTCAGTGGTAACCTGTGCTCAGATTTACTAAACATTGCAAATTACCAAATATCAAAATGCCCTTGTTCCTTTCACTACATTGAGAACTGATAAAGGAGGAAGCTAGCTATATATAGTTATATGTCCACTAATATTTGCCAAAGTGTGAGAGAGCTTATATCTATTAATACATGTAATTGTTAATGCAACTATGAGTCATCCCGTTTTCAAGAAGAAAACTCTAAGCCAAAAAAAAAAAAAAAAAAAGTGCAGCATAGAGCTAGGAGGAAAAGTTCTGATTGAATATTCCCTCAATTCCACTCTGATCTCTATGACTTACTAACTACAGACATCGCAGTCTTTCTGAGCTTTGTGTTTCATTGATAAAATGGGAATGATAATCTTCAAAAACTGATGTGGGAATTATGATGAGATTTAAACTTGCTTGCCATGTGGAGCGCAGTGCCAGGTGCAAAAAGCATTCAATAAGTCCAGAATCAGTATTCATCATGAGAGAGGCTGGTAGTTTCCTTTCTGCCATGCAGTCAATATTTGGTAAATGGAATTCACCCTTCTCTGCTGCTCTACAACGACTTACTTCTTAGAAGAAATTTTCTTCCTTAAAATTAATCATGTATATTGTGAAACATTATTATCTATTCAACAAATAATTCAATAAATCATTACACCAAAGTTGAGTTGCACCTTCCTAGTAATTCTTTACATAGACTTCATTATCTTTTTCCCACATGGCCTGCTTCACTCTTAATAAATATATTCCGTACAGTTTAGCCAACCACAGCTATATGTTCTTGGAAAGAGTATTTTTAAAAACAGAAAAAAAATAGCTTTAAACAAATGGCAATAAGACACATAAACACAAAACACCGTTCCTTATTTTGTAGCATTTCTAGGGATGAAAGAAAAATACTTTCAGTTGCAGATATTTTTGCTATATTCTACATAAAAAGTAATAGTTGGTGAAACAAATAAACCTAAACAATGTCGATGTGATGAGCTTTCCTACCACGAAGCTTGGTTTCACAGACGACAAAGGTTATAAATCTGTGGACGCACATACAATCCCTTGGTCTCTATTTTATCTTTTAATATGACTGGAAATAGTTATAAAAATAAGGCAGTGAGCTTACAGGATAATAGGATGTGTGCCTGAAAACACACTAAGCAGAAAGATTTCTTCTAAAAACTACAGAGAATTTCCTGCTTGGTCTTTCTTTATATGGTGTCAGGCATAGCGGATGTTTAACACGTTTCGAGGACTTGTGTCTGTAGAAACTGAAAATTCAGAAGCGGAACAGCAGAAAAATCTATTCCTTTAACTCAAACACTTGAAACTCACAAAATTACAGTAATACACATCTTAAAAACTAAATCATTTTAAAAAGCCAGCATAAAATAATGTTACTATGAACTTTTAAATTCATTACACTTTATTATCTATTTCAAAACATACCACAATCAGACGTAGCTGTTATTTTGTGTATTATATGCAAAAATTTATCCTCTATAAAGAATTTACTAGTTTGGATAAATTGTCTCGACAAACAAAATTCATGTCTACCATTAAAATTATTTTTAAGTGGGCCCTTGATCCCTGTTCATGGGATGATAAATGCTGTAGCATTACGGAAAACAATATGGAAGTTCCTCAAAAAACAAAAAATGAAACCACAGGATTCGGCAGTCTTACTCTTCATAAATATCTCCAAACAAAATGAAGTCAGCGTGGAGAAGAGACACCTGTTTCCTCTTGTGTACTAAATGTTTCTTCACAGTGGTCAAAAGGAGAAGTAATCTGTGCCCATCAGCTGACCAGTGAGTAAAGATAATGTGGGAGAAGCATTCTATGCAGTACCGTTCAGCCGTTAAGAAAAATGGAATCTTGGCATGCGCGGTAACACGGTGAAACTAGAAACAATCATGTTAAGGGAAACAATAATGCACGTGCTGTCAGGTGGCATTTGAAGCAATTGATCTTTCAGAAGCTGAGGATTCAATAAATGGTAGAGGCCAGCATCTGGGGAGAGTGGAGAGGGAGGGATGAAGGAAAGCTTTCGATCTTGTGAGGCTGGGATGCTAACGGTTCAGGGTCACAGGAGATCTCCGGGATGGACACAACTCCTTTACAGTTAGGGCTGCAGTACGGCTGCGGCGGGCCAGCAAAGCGACGGTTCGGTTTGAGAATACGCTGTGGTCAGCAATGGGCTGACGGTCCCAGAGGAACCAAAATGGACTTGAGTTTGGTATAATGAAGGAAACAGGTAACAGAAGAAGCACTTGTTTGAGATGGGAACATTTGAAAAGGGTCATTTTAAATTTACATTAAATTTATTTTAACTATTTTTTTAAAGCAGACATATTAATGGAATGATGTGAAATTTCAATAAATGGTGTAATTTGAGAGCCACTCATCAGTGTTATGAAGCTTGATTTGGAAGAGCTTTACATAATTTTTGGGTACGCCATAACAAAGTGTCACAAACAGGGTAATTTAAAGGCAGCAGAAATCTGTTCTTCACAGCTCTGGAGACCAGATGTCTAAACTAAGGTCTGAGAAGAGTTGGCTTCTTCTGCAGGCCGGAAGGGAGGGACTGTGCCCAGCCTCACCCCTGGGGCCTGCCAGAATCGCCCTTGCTGCTGGGGGCTGGGGCACTTCTTCCTAGTGGTCGAGTCTTCCAGGTCTCCCCCTCCCTCCCCACAGGACTTCCTCCTCATGTAAGCAATGTGAATGTGACCAGCTTCTCTACTACAAGGCCTGATTCTCCTATTTAGGCCAACACTGGTCCAATATCATCTCACCTTGGTTTGGTTACACCTGCAAACCTCCAGTTTGTAAGGCTACAGCCACAGGTTTCTGGGGGTTACGATCCGAACATGTATTTTTGAAAGACTGAAAAGATGCTACTCACTCCACTACAAACTCTTCAATTTTATTAGCATTTTTCCATAAGGCACCTTCCTAATCCCTTTCCGGTAAATATCTTACAAATAAATGGACATATAAAGCAGAAGTAGGCAGCCATAGAAACAGTCTGGGGGCAGGTTACACTACCTACTCATTACTGTCTGAAGCATCTTGTAGAATGTTTAGAAGTCCTACACATTTTTGTTAGTTTATTAAAATATATTGCCACTTTAAGAAATGTATCCAATACTTTTAAGCCCTCATCAACACTTTAAATCAAAGTTATTTTTTTCCCTAAATAAAAATACTCAAACCGGTCTGCTCCAAAGATTTCAAAAAGTATGGCGCCCAATTATAGATGGCTGGGTTTCTCAGAAAAGCACAATTCTGTATAACATAGTAGCATATGGTAAATCTCTGGTGTGACACATTGAAGGTAATTTTCTTTATGTAAATTCCAAGAAAAAAAAGCATAAGTGAATTTTCTCAATGTACCAAAAAAGAAAGAAAAAAGAAAAAAGGAATACTAATGCCACCCTCTCACTGAACATTTTCCAGCTGACTCTACATGTTAATTGTTCATAAAACTTAAAAAAAAAGAGTTCCTAAAATTTTGTATTCATAGTAGTCCTAAAGTTATCTGCTGGGGATATCTGCTTGCTTGGCTTACAGACAGTTCACCCACGTTGGCTAGGACTTCGTGTCCAAAGAGACAGGGAGTAGTGTAGGCATCAGTGAGGTGGCCTGGTGGTTGGGCTGGTGACGTACCTCACCAGCCCAGAGCAGACTGTCCACAGCTTGCCTTATTTTTCCTGGAGTTCACTGGCAGAGACAGGAAGTAGCACCAGTATGGAGAAAAGAGAAGCCATTGGAATTAAGAGTAGAAGGAAAAACAATTTCTCTCAAGCTATTAATTTGCAGACTCTTTTAGACTTTAGTGTTTAAGCCAGCATATGATAATGTTTTACAAATTAGACCTAACTGCATATACTTCAATTAATTCATCAGCCCCTATAGTTTCTTTTCATAGCAAGTTAACTCCTAAACTGAAGAATCTCTTTTAGGAACAGTGCATTAGCCACGCCATTCTACGTAGAGTCAATTCACCCATGTCATGAATTTTGGTGGCGAGGGAGGGGCTGCTCTTACATGAATTTACTCATTTCACCAAGACCATTGAGGACTGAGAGCCTGGGTACTGCCAGGTACAGTCACATCAGCCTTTGTTCTCAATGATGCTCCCTTCGATTTTGTCCTGCTGACATAACAAAACCATGCCCCAACTTCACAAAATAACTGACACTGTCCATGATAGCGTACAACCTAATTTGCTATATTTTTATTCAATGTGAGTCTGTGAAGAGCATTAAAAATTTGGTCCCAATACATTGTCATTGCGACACATGTTACACTAACTTACAATGAACTGACTTCAAAGGCCATGCTCGGGTCAGGCTCCCGGTGAATTCTTGCATGTCTCTTAGTGGGGAAGACGCAAATGGTTATAAATCAGGGACTCCACAATGACTGAGTTAGCTGGTAATGTAAGTTGTGCTGACTGTCCGAGTTGCCTTGTATACTGAGCAATCTAAAAGCAAAAATATCTCCAACTAGCCCCCAAATAAAGAACTGCTCATAAAAGCAATGCTTGGCCTCACTAATAACTGAGGTACTGAGTTTACCATTAGCCATGGAACACTGGGGACTTGGCATGGTGGCATATGAGTCATCTTCAAAAGGTACATCCTAACAGGTCTTTTCTTAATGCAATAAAACTGATTTTCTCCTAAGGCTTTGCACACACTCTATTTTCAACAGTTTAACATATCTGAGGATAGATCTGATCTAACACCATCTAAATCTATTAGTTGTTTTACTATTTTAATAAATCAGGTCTTTGTATGACAAACATGTTCCATGATCTGAGTACAGAAGTATAGAAACTTTGTAAGAAGAAACTTTCCTGATTCTTAAACCAAGATTGAGTCTACGAACTCCCCAAAATTTCCAGATAGAGAAGTAGAAGTATATTTTAAAAATGAAATACCTCTGTTGAAATGACACATGCATAATAACACTCACATACATGCAAAATGCATGTGTATGTGTATGTATGTATGTTTTTTTATGTTGCTGAAAAACAAATAGACTTTAAAAGAAGACCCCATTCACTTAAGCCTACATTTTTTAGTGTTTTAAAATTTAATGCAGATTCAAAGATCCTTAATTTCTAATGTCTATAGGTTTTATGCTGTTGTAAAGTTTGTTACTGTTCATTTTTTCCTAAAAGGATACATCTTAAACTCCTTGCCACACAGACAGAAAGATACACACACACACATATGCATGCACATGAAGAAAGAAAAGGAGAAGTAACTATGTGAGTGACAAATCTTAATTAGCGTTTTCATGGTGAATATAACACACACACACACACACACACAACATGTCAAGCTGTATGCTTGAGCTATATGTGGGTTTTGTTTGGCAATAATGCCTTAATAAAGCTGTAAAATGATAAAAGAAAAACTGAAGGCCTCCCTCTCTGCTCATCTGGAATTCAAGGGTGGTTTTTGAAAGCTTTCTTTCTAGGTAGTAAATGGTGGCAGAGACCACGTGATGCCGAGAAGCAGACAGCTCAAGAATCTCCTGAAACTGGATCTCTTAGAAAACTGGATGCTATTATGGTAAGATAAAAAATAGACTGGCTCTCACAAGTCGCTAAAGGAGAAATTACAAGTTATAAGTAGGTGGACTGAGATGTAGAATTGGTCTCAGTGTTTAAACACCATTCAATGTGAGAGAATATGGCCATTTCATGAACATTTCATTACATACTGTAAAATACACTTATCATATAATATTGCAGAATAACTTCAGTACTTCAAAGAAGTATTTGGGAAATTAACTTATTGAAACGATAAAAATTACTTGCTCCAAGTTATTTGGAGAAGATTGATGTGTATATAAACAGCTTTTTAAATGATGAGTATTTTGTGGAATGAATTCATTACTGTTGAATGGTATTTGGTTTCTCTCCACAATTATTTGCCATCTACTAATAAAGCTGCTATGAACACTCATGTACAGATTGGCCTTGTGTGTGAGTGTGTGTGTGTGTGTGTGTGTGTGTGTGTGTGTGAGTGAGTGCATGTATCTGTGTTCACTTGTCTGAACTACATTATCAATTTTTTTCCAAGATAAAAGTCCAAGAATGCCATTGTTGGCTGGCATGGGTACTACATGCTTAACTTTATAAGATGCTGCTAAATGATTATCTGGGTTGAAGGCAATGTTTCAGATACTCAAAGGAATGTGTGAAAGATCTAGTTTCTCTGCATCCTCACAAATATTTTATAGTGCCGGTGCATTTTAAAAAACACTCTTTGCTATGTTGATGGGTGCATC
The DNA here is from genome assembly GCA_004027205.1 of Ctenodactylus gundi. Taxonomy (NCBI): domain Eukaryota; kingdom Metazoa; phylum Chordata; class Mammalia; order Rodentia; family Ctenodactylidae; genus Ctenodactylus; species Ctenodactylus gundi. Next base: position 72,738 of record PVKB01003917.1, on the reverse strand, counting down.
ACTTCAGAATTTACTGTGATCTTAATTTGTATTTTTGGTAACTTTAAAAAGTTAAGCACACGCATTTACACATTAGCATATGCATGCTTTCATATGTACAGATAAATAGTCTCTGCTGGGTATTTTTTGTTCACTTTGCTTGATTATCTTTCCTCCTTTCTCTTTTTCGTTGGTATTTTCCGTTCAGCACATCATATCCTCTCATTGAGAATTGTCACTTCTGTGTGCTTCTTCTCTTGACAAATGTGACTATTCCGTGGGATTTCCTGTGCTAGTTTTGCAAGAAGCTTCGAGCAGTTGACACCTTCCTGCAAGCAAAAGATGTTCTCCTTCTGTCCTTGATTTCAAAATAAATATACCCTCAAAAGAGCTAAATTTCAAAAAAAATTAGTGACTTTATAATATTTCCTGATAAGGCTATACTACTATTTGATGAGCTTCTAATGTTTCCCCTTATGTATAATGTCCTTAAACCTACATCATTATACTGTTGTGCATATGTATATATACATGGAATATGGTATCAAAGTAGCTCAATGAAGCAAGGATACAGGTATATTTATGTAAAGTTGCCATTTTGTTTGAAAAATAATTATAACACAATTCATATTTCCTCTAGTAATTATGATATGACTTTCTCCTGCATCTATAATGGACAAATGTGGGGACTCCTTTTATTAACTTCTTATTTTCTTGTTGTACAACGATGTCTCAGGAATATTCGTGTCGATATTATGGCAGTAGATTGCTGATGTGAACTCTCTGATAGGGTGTGTGCAGGCAGCATACACGCACTATGCCATTTTATACTGAACTTGAGCTACTGTGAATTTTTTTTTTTTTTTTTTTGGCCATGAGAGTCTGGAACTAATCCTCTGCAGATACTAAAGGATAATTATCCACTTAAACATACTCTTAACATGGGGTTAATTTATACCGTATATTTTTCTATTTAAGAAAATCATCTTTTTATGTTTATAAAGACATTTTGGTTTCCTTTATCCTGTACCTCTCTTAGTGAATTCTCTTCTGAATATTTCAATCGTTTGTTGGGATGGCCTAGCAATGTAACTTTTTTGTGTTAATTTTTAAGCTGAAAATTAAAAAGGTACTTAAATGAGAAAAAACACGAGATTTTACTGCAGTACTTTCATAAAAGAAATTGGAGCATGTTCCTATTCCTTTTTATGAGTTTTAATGGCTCCAACTATTAAGAATATTATTAAAATATTATTAGTTTTGAAGTAGAATTCAGATATAAAAATTACGGCCTTTGTGTTTTCACAGTAATTGAGTTTTAATCATTTTTTCAATCACCAATCCATGGCATGGGCAAGTGCAAAAGGAATATTAATTCAATGAACAAGTATCATCCTGATGGGCAGAATCATAATATTAAAATTAGAAAAGCCCAAAGCAAAACTACGAAGCCCACGCTGGGAAGATGGAGTCCACTGCACTGCGGACCTCAGCATGAATTCCGGCCCCCGACACCTCTCAGCTAGTCAGCAAAGCGTCTCCAGCACCACAGGGGAGAATTTCTCTGTGGAGCCACCAAGGCAGCGGACGGGATCACGTGCGGCCCCCAGCTACTTGCTCACGTCTCGCGGGGGTGCAAAGGCTGCCCTGTCTGTTGCTTCTAACCACCTCTGCTGCTTGCTCAGGAAGGCCGGGGCTGGTCTCCAGGTTTTTGCAGCTGTGACAGGTACTCATAGCGGGAACAAGCTTCCTGTGGGCTGAATGCCTCACCTACCAGGGACATGGGGGAAATGGCAGCAATACAAACATGCTGTTCCTCCATCTAGCATAACAGTAACAGATTTTTTTGACTTAAAAGTGTTTTCTTACAATCTAGAATTTGTGAATGTGTAACAGCTGAGAGACATCAATGTCCCACAGTTTTCAGTGTTCAGATCTTGTAACTACTTCATTTAGTTTATTCGTATTTTATTTAAGATGAGATTATTTTTAGTGAGTTAAAAATTTTAGCTGACATGTATAAATAAAATTCTATGTATTAATGAAGTATCTGTCATGTGCTGTTCTGCTCCATGCACTCACTGTGTAACTTAAATCTGGATACATGTATGTCCTCCAATACCTTTCTTTTTCTGTGGTTAAATCAAATACTTTCTCCTAGCCAATTAAGATACAGGACACATCTGTTACACATCTCAATCGTACTGTGCAGTAGCACACCTCAACTTCTTATTACTGACTGCAACTCGTATGACCTGAGCAGCATCTTCCCAAACCTCTTCCACCTACACTTCCCCAGCCACTGATAACCACCACTCTACCACCAACTGACATGAGGTCAACATTTTTAGACGCCACATGCACCTGAGATCCTGCAGCGCTTGTCTCTCTATGCTCGGCTTACTCCATTCACAACAGTGACCTCTACTTCCATTCATGTTACAGAAGTTCACTCTTTTCGTGGCTGAAAAGTCCTGCGGTGTATATATGTACCACATTCTCTTTACCCATCTATCAGATGATGGGCACTGAGGTTGTTTCCAGTTTGTCCATTGTGAATTAGGCTGCAATAAACATGGGGGTGCAAATGTCTCTTTCACATATCGGCATTATTCGCCTTGGATAGAAACTTGGGAGTGGGATTGTTGGATCATACAGAAGCTCTATTTCAGTTTCTTTGAGGAGTTTTCATACCATTTTCCAAAATGTATAGAAGAATTTACATGTTCAGCAACACAGTACGAGACTTCTTTTTCTCCACATCATCATCAGCACTTTTTGTTTGACTTTTCAACAATAGTCATTCTTATGGAAGCAAAGTTATATGATCAGTGAAATAGAAAAATTTCTCCTGTATGTGCTTGCCACTTGACTTGAGATCATCATCATCATCATCATCATCTTCTTCTTCTTCTTCCTCTTCCTCCTCTTCTTCTTCCTCTTCTTCCTCCTTTGAGAAAGGGTCTCATTTCATAGCTCAGGCTGATGCTGAACTCACTGTGGAGCCCCAGGCTGTCCTTGGACTCAGGGCAATACTCCTGTCTCAGCCTCCCACGTGCTGGGATTACAGGCGTGCACCACCACGCCCCATTTAGGTGGTGCTAGGGAATCGAACCCGGGTACTTGGCACTTCACTTGTTGCTTGCTAGGCACGCGCCTTAGCCACAGAGCCATTCCTCCAGCCCAGAGACGTATATTTTGAGCTATAGACCATGTTTTAATCAGTTAGTTTCTGAATGTTTGGAATTCCTTAAATATTCTGGATATCAACCAGTTTTCAAGTGTATAGATTTTTAACTATTTCTCCTTCCTTGAGGCAAGGCTGTCTCTTCCCCCTACTGATGGCTTTGTTTTCTTATAGAAACTTCTTAGTTTGAAGAGGTCCCAGTTGTCTGTTTTTGCATTTCCCCTCTCTGCTTTGGGGTCTTGTGCTCTCAAGATTTTTGCACAGTTCAGTGTCCTCAAGCCTTCTCTTGAGGCTATTTCTTTAGCTTTCACAGTTTCAAGTCATACATTTAAGTCTTGATTCGACTTTGAACTGGTTTGTGTTAGTTGCAGAGAGAATTGTGTCTAGTTTCAAGCTTCCATGTGAGAATATCCAATTTCCCAATACCATTTATTAAAAAGACTGACTTTCCTCCAGTAGATGCTCTTAGAACCTTTTCAAAAATCAGTTGGTTATGGGTGTGTAGATTTACTTCTAGATTATTTCCATTCCACAGTGTGATTTGCCTTTATTTATGGTAGCACAATGGTGTTTTAATTCTTACAGCTTTATATTATATATGAACTTAAACTAGTATATGTCTTCTGTTTTATTATTTTGTGACGATTTCTTCACACATAGCAAGAAATAGTCTTTGTCAGCAAGAGGTTCTTTAGGTTCAAGAAATATTTTAAAAACTCAACAAAGCCTGTCTTTTGTGTTCATGCTAATTATGGTTCCATCATTAGCAGCATTTCAAACAAATTGTCTTCTCAGTTGTCATTTATAATGTAAAGATTCCAAGCTAGAAACATTAAATTCTGTTTGTCTTAAAATAACTTGTAGTGTTTAGTTTACATTCTAGTCTTAAAGATCTCACTATGATTTAGCAAGATCATCACTTTTCAGTTTAGATTTAGAATGATATTGATGATGAATTTGATATATACCTTTTGAATTTTTCCTATTGAAGATATGATTATCTGAATGCTGTTTTTACAAATATAAGCCAGTATAATGACTTAAGATCCCAATATCAATAGTTTCCTGCAGTTATGCTTCTTATACACAAACAAGGTAATCTCAACTTTTTGACCCAACAGGGCCTCAGTAAAGCTTTCCAGACATGGATATTCTAGGACGCAGGGAGCTCGTGAGCGAGAACAGCACAGGAGAATGGCTGTGTTGGTAAAATTAGGATCAACAGGGCACGTTTAACTGCAGTTTTTATGGGGTTCATTGACTGTGGACAGACAGCTACACAGCACTCAAGGCAGGACAGGTGGATGTGCCTCAGGGTCAAAGATGGTTCATTTTTGTTCCATGCACTCCATACAAAGGAGTAAGTCATTTTGTAACCTTTGCATTTTCTATGCTCAGACCTGAGGAGTTCCCCAGGAGCAGTGCTGAAATAACTATGCCACACTTGGATGATAATATCACAGCCAGGAACTGGACACTCTTCTAGACTCACCTTGAAAAGAGAGGCCAGTTCACTAAACTGGTGGATTCAGTTGACCTTCCCTTCAACCAACTATACTAAAATTCAGTGTCCTGTTATCGCAACATTGAATCTGGTCCTTCATTAGAAAAGTGATTAAGACTCTAGGGAAGCCCCTGAAATTTCCTACCAATCCATTTCTTCATGGCAGTGAATTTTCTACTATCACATCCATTGTTATGAAATAATACATGTCATTCCATCATTCTAAAGTCAATGTTAGGAGAGAGTGACCGATTACTTTTTCAATACTATTCATGTAATATCCTATTTTGCTTTAGTAAACTTAAGTCATTCTTTAAAGTGCATATTTTCATTAGATTTATTCGTCTAGTTGAGTGATACACTCTTATGCCACTTTCACATTAATTTTTTCCCCAAATTATTATTTTATTAGTGTGTGACCGTGATGCAGGACAATTGTACTCAACCTGAGGAACTGCTGCACACACTCTGTGCTCCCTGCTTCTACTCCCCCTGCCTTGATTCACCTTTCCACCTGTCCCCGTATCCCCTCTCCTTGGCCCAAAAAATCTATCTTCCTGTTCCCTAACATCACTCTTATTTGGCTGATTTATTTATTTATTTAAACGATGGGATTCTAATATTGCAAAAGCTTTACATTAATTTTAAAAAATACTTATTTTGGTACATTTTAAATTATTATTGCAAATACAAGATATACTTTCTATATAACCTGTACCTATTTCTCTTATTATTTTATATTAGTATAATGTATTACTTAAAATTAATGAAATAATATTGACAATTTTATTAATTAGTTCACATAATTTATTAAGGTGTCCTCACTTTTTAACTAGTGCTCTCACATGACCTTGATACTCTTATTAAATATTGATAAAGAATGCTATAGAATGTCCCCCAATTTAGAGCTGTCTGATAATTTACCCATGATTACGCTCAGTTTATGAATCATTGGAAGGAATACCTGGAGCTAAAAAAATGCCATTAGAAAGAAAAAAACCCAAGGGTAGATGCTACCAAGATAGTTATCACTTGGCTGTTGGCATTAATCTGCCTGAGGTCATGTGTGTCAGTTCTCTCCTCTGTACTTGTTTCTCTGAATCCACCCCTTGCTAGACAGTCACCTTGGGAAGAATTTAGGCACCAGCTTTCCCTGAAGCAGCGGAGATTCTACACCATCTCTCTGAGATCAGAACACGTGCATCAACTATTTAGAATTTTGTATGGGGTATTTTTAATCAATTTCAATTTATTTATTCAATCATTTATATCAGGCTGAGACCATAAATATTTATATGAAGCCTTTTATTACATTTTATTGTGTATCCTACCGTCCCCACCCCCATGGGTTCTAATGGCTTTGGCCATGGGAAAACTCTGTGCCCCTTTGATATAGCCTAATTAAATTTCTTCCCGTATTATCTAGCACTGTAACATATTTTGACTTCATCTTTCTACTTCCTGCCCCAGTCTTAAAACCAATAATTTTCCCAAGAACTTCTGACTCTCATTATTACAAGACAAGATTTGAGGCAGTGTATTCAGATTTTTTTTTAAATTTTAAAGTCCTATGGACACCTATAAAATTTAAAATGCAGGTGTTTGGTTGACATGGAGAGGAATGGATTTTGCTTGCGCTGAGCCCAATGTGAAAGTTTAATGCTCAGACTGCAGACAAGCCAATTATACAAATGAATAAGATGATAGGAATGTTTGTACTGTAATCTTAGTAATATTTAAATTGGAAAAGCCTATGTATTGAATACTAAAGTAATCAAACAGAAATAAATGGTAGGTCAATGTCTCTTCAAAGAAAACCTAGATAAAATTTTCACATTAAGAAAATACAATTAACAGACTCTAGTTTCATTTAAACATCCACAGTATCATTCAGTACAATTTCAAAAATGTAAAACAATGATTAAAAGTTACAATGATAAATTGTCTTTCATGTTTCTCTGAAAAGTTTGTGCTTTTTGTAAGTTTTCAAATGGGGTATTAATATTACATATTTAAAAACTCAGAAGAAAATAAAGTGGCTACACAGTTTTAGAAAGCAGAAATGGCTTTTAATAATAATATATTTCACTGGTAAGTCTGTGATAAATTTTATTACAAATTGGGAAGAGAGAGGAACATTCTGATAATTCCGAATCAGGTTAGCACAGCAAAGCTCAGGCAACAAGAAATGAATAAGTTCCGTTAGGCTGAGTAAAATGATCAGTTTTGGAATAATATAGACATTCATTGTGCTTATTATTATTTTTTCCAATACTGGGGTTTGCACTGAGCCACATTCCAAATCATTTTTATATGTTATTTTGAGGAAAGGTCTTGCTAAACCGCTGAATAGCTCAGACAGGGTAGAGCTTGAAATCCTCATCACCCCAGAGTGCTGGGATTCCAGGGTGCACCATTATGCCTGCCTCAGTGCATCACACCTCTAATTATGGTGTCACCTTTCCAGTGACTTCATTAAGGCCAGGATGCCACCAAAATTCATTTTTATAGAACAAAAGATGCTCTCAACATTCAGGAAATTTTGAGGGGTATAGGAGATCTGTTTTTGGAGCCAAAGATCAAGTATTTGAATAAAAGATGCCATCCCTATAACTCAGGAAATGGGAAGAATTTTAAGAACTCTGTACCGGGAGCCAGGGTCAGAGGCCAAGTATAACTTGGGTTCTATGTCAAAGAATGCTCGACTATGGTGACCTCATTTGCACCCAGAAACTACTGAACTTTTACCATCACACTTGTCTTGCAAAGCATGTCAGCCTGAAATCATCTGGTCCAACCTCCCTACTTAGTAGCTTTTTAGGGTTTTTTCCTTTTTATTAGCATGCATTTATGATACGTAGTAACAACCACCAGAAATTGGTGCATATATACATCACACTTTGATCACTTTTACTTCCTTTACCCAGTCCAACCTCCTTATTCCCTCCAAACCACAAGCTTCATTTTTCCTTCAAAAAAGAAGTTTCTTCTGAAGATTTTAAGATTAGAATCCTTCCATCACTTTGTACTTTAGTTTTAACGTCCATCCTAAAACAAATGCACCATTTCATTGAACAAAATCACTACAACGTGAGAGGCCAGCTAATACACTATGGAACAAGAGATTCGAACACAAAACTAGTGTTACGATCAATGAAGTAAACACGGCATTGGTCCCGATCAAGTCAGGATAAACCGGCATGCTGAAAGTCGATCTGAAATGTGTTTACTTATAGGCCTAAAAATCTGTGAAAGCAAGAAAGTGCCACGTTCTGCATGGAAACATCAGAAGAACTGGGTTTGTCCGGCCACGTTCTGCACTGCGGCACTATCATCGCCCTATCACAAGCGTCCACAGCTACGCATAGCAAAAGGCAGGGTGCAAGCCACACGCCCATCCCAGTAACATCCCCCAGTGGCTTTCCTTAACTCGCAAGGCTTGAAGGGAAACTTCAACGGTGCTCAGACCACCTGAGAGCACAGTCCAGACACAGACACCTAACAAGCGCTCAAAACATCCGTAGAAATCAACGCTCTGCTCTTCTTACCAAAGTGCTTCGTAGCTCCTTGTCATTACAAGAAGCCACCTCATATAGTCGTGTTCCCTCATTTGTCTACACCATTGTCTTAGAGAAACTCATTTTTCTCAAGCGTTAGATGGGTCTATAATTGCTTACCTGACTCGCAGGCAAACGTCTTTGACGTTTCGTCGTGAAAGATAATTGCCACGGCATGCTTCTTTGTCTCCCGAGGCAGTCTGGTTATGTTCTTGATGTTGTGCAGTTCGGTTACCTTGAGAGAAAAAGGTATTTTTAACTTGTTGTGCAGTATATGTTGCAGCACAGATGTACTTAGACAAAATGATCAAGTTATGACTATCTCCGAACACTCTGCACAGGATAGTTGTGCTCATTTGAATGAAATGTACATAAAAATAATAAAGAACAAAAATATATTTATGTATTTTAGCTTGCAGCTCTTTATAGGTAGAAGCTGTAATACAACTTACATATATCTTTTATATTTCCTCACTGGCAAATTCTTACTTCCCAACTACTCTGAATCAAAGCACTGAAATAAGAATCTTGTGTAAGTTAACTTTTTCTAAGTGACTTTATAACCTGCTGACTTTTCTCCTTCTAATTGGAAAATTTTTCTATTTCTGGAACAATATTGTTAGCAGAAAGAAAGCCACATTAGCTCTCATCATAAACAGCTTATTAATATCTGCTTTTTGACATAATCTCATATAGCAACTCATACTATTCTATAACAAATTCATTGATTTTACTGTGCTTTAATGTATCATTTCCAAATTTGAGACTTTTAACAGTATTTTGAAGGCTATTTTTCACTTATATATGTATTTTGATAAACACAAAACTAAGTAAGTAGAATTTTTAAACTTTTCTGATAACTGCACACTCATATATATTTAACAACACACAAAAGGACAAACACACACAAACACACACACAGATACACACAGACAAACACACAGAGACACACACACAGACATACACACAGACAAACACAAACGGACACACATGCACACACACGCATGGACACAAACAGACACACAGGCACACACTTGGATACACACATGGACACACACAGGCACACACATGGACACACACGGACACACATGGACACACACAAGACACACATGGACACACAGACACACAGAAACACACACGGCCACACAGACACACACAGATACACACATGGGCACGCACAGGGACACACACACAGATACACAGACACACACAGACACAGACACAAACACACAGATACACAGACAGACACACACACGGACACACACAGAGACCTACAAACACACACAGACACACAAACAGATACACACACAGACACACAAGGACACACACACAGGCACACAGTTGTTGCTTGCTATTTGTTCTCACACCTTGCTTCCAACTATGGATACTGGACTTCATAAACGCTCAAGCTCCGCGTGTAAAATGGCACAGTATTTGCATATAACCTACATCATCATCCTATATAATTTTAATAAACTCTAGGTTATTTATAAGAATTTGATATAAATGGCATACAATAATTGCAGCATTATACTGCTTAGGGAACAATGAGAAGAAAAACACCTATGCATATTCAACATAGACAGAATTTTAAAACATTTTAGTTGCTTATACATGTAGATAATATGTACTTGTAAGTATGCATATAAATATCTATGAATATACAAGATTGACTAAAATATGATAAACGTTTAAAGTGAAAAAAAAAATCCTTATCACAGTTAGAGATGCATAGCCCAAAATAAAGGGAGACAGGTGTTCGAAGTGCAGGAATGCATTTTGAATATGTTGAGGAAATTTAATGGCAATATATTCTTTACTGAAATAAAATTTTAAATTTAAACATTCAGCATATTTTTCAATTACTCCCCCACTGAGCAAATGTTATGACAGTTTCTGTCAAATAAAAGCATCATCGTGTATTCTTTTCTCCTGATTCATTAATTTGGCTCTTGTCCCATGTCAAAATGACCGCTAATGGTAGAAGGTAGACATTTAAATTTGGTTCAGGATATATACAGGCAGCCAGGACAACACAACTAACAACACTCACAAAGAGGACTTCGGGAAGTGCTTCAGAAAGCTGCAAGAATAATGGAGTAAGTATGCTTGAAGAAAGGAATATTCTCAAGGGAATTAATGACAGTAATATTTAATATGGCAAATATCTAGGAAGCATCTGTATCTATATTTAACATTGCAGTAAGTGAATTAGAAACCTCTGTTAGAAAAAAATAAAGACAAAAATGAATAATATGAAGAATTATTATGTAAAGAAATGATCAAGTGAATATATTAGAATTGGAAGTTTTGCAAAAATTGTAAAGGAAAATCATTTATCAGTCTTTTCATGAGTTACACTGATCCTCTAGTTTTATGATTTCCACATGTGCATATTTACTTGCTTAGTAAAATCTGTGATCCCCAAATCATACCCCAGAACATTTTCTGTCATGAGTACAGGTAAAGGGGGTGAATTTTCTTAGTTTAAAACTTGTCAATGAGAAATTAAAAATGATTATCAACATTAATTAAGACTGTGAACCTTTAACAGTAAAATCAGTAAATTATTACATCATTTAAAAATTCAATATGTATTTCTGAACACTTGACTTTTCACATGGCTATGAAATTACAGAATCTTTTTTGATATTTTATAAAATATTTAAATGACCTTAAAATATAAAATGGACAGAATTAAAATGAGAAATAATTATCTGAAAACCGTTCAGATTGCTGAAGTCCACGTCACTGTCATGTCCCGTCCTGCCCATGACTACTTGCGGTGTCACTCGTCACTCTCACTTTAGGAATCCGACCAGCACTGGCCTCCCTGGGGGATCACAGCCTATCAGGACGCAGCACAACTGCTCTGAGCTCCCATTTTTTTTTTTTTTGAATAAAATACAAAAGAGCCACATTTGAGGTCTAGATGTAATAGCATAGGTATGTTTTACTGCTTCAGGTATTCCTGAATAAAATGCAAATAAAATTGACATTTTAATTTGTTTCCCTACTAAATTGACTGCAGAATGACTATGAAAAACACAGTGAGGGCCACTGGTGTTTGGAGACCCTGCCTTGATTCAGGTAAGGATTTTCTCTGCAGGTGCTTCTGCACTAACACAAAGTGAGAGAGAAAGCCCCGGGGCTGAGACAAGCAACCTAACAGCTTTATGATAGGAAGCGTGTCTTTCCCTGGACCATACTGATACCCCGCGGCGCACACCCAGCTCGCTCCCCGACACCAACCCCGTTCTATCAAAAAGTTTTGTCGGTTCTCCTCCTACTCATCAACTCCTGATTCCTTGCCAGAACTTCGTGACTCATTCAAAGCCTCCCTCTCTCATCTGAAATATCTGCGTGGTGCTCCCACAGCCCACTCATGCCTCATCTCTCACTACCTTGTTCACGCTGCTTCCCAGACTGGCATTTCTATCCTAAATCTGCAACCATGCTCCCCAGGAGTTAAACCGCTAAGTAATACCCTTCAAATGAAGTTCCCAAGCTCCAACAAGGATCTAAAGACTTTCCATGATTGATTTCATTCCCATGAACACATCTCATCCCAACTTTCCTCTCCGACTCACAATATAAGGTAATTTCCAGTCATATACAAAATCTATTTTTCTGAATAAAAAAAAATCCATGCTACTTAAGGGTTACACAGACTTTTGCTAAATAATCAGCTTGGAAAACCTTGCTCCTGGTCTTCCTGTCAAATTCAAAATTACATTTCAAGATTCTTGGACAAGTTTTTCTGAGCGACTCCCACAGTTAGAAACTTCTCTTTGCCTGGGACTTATTTATTTATTTATTTATTTATTTATTTATTTTGGAAGACGTTGCCAATAGATCTGAGCTCAGGTAGCTCCTCGGCCCATTATGAAACTTGTGTTCTCCTGTTGATTCCTATCATTTACCCAGGTCTGCGCATGACTAGACTTCAGCATAGGGTGTTTTTGTTTGTTTGTCATTTATTTAGTTGGGGTTTTGATCATGTGTTCTTCACAATGAAGACTAGTGAGCATTTTTCCCCAGGCCATTTTTATTAGGATTTGCAAGAGATAATGATTGTATTCAATTTAGGGCATGGGCACATATACATGCAACGTCTCCATCATTTTTACTTTCCTTTACCCAACCTGCCTCTAGTCTCTTCCTTCCCCAAGTTCCCTTCCCACCGTCATGAAGTCTAGCTCCTTATTTCTAACATTAGGTAACTGTAAATGGATGAATCACTTCAAATCCTACAGGACAAGAGAAGAACAGCATGTGCTCATTTACTCTCAGGCTGTGTGCTCAGAGAAGGGCATACTTACTTTAGAATTCATAAATAAGCATCAGACCAAAGAGAAGACAGAAAGAGACAGAGGGAGAGAGGGAGAGAAACACTGCTTTCTATAGGTCAGGAGGGGCCCTCAGATCTGACTTATTTTCTCACTGCAGCAATTAACTGGGGCTATGACACAGGCCAAGGAAGGGGACCTTTCCTCGAACAAATCTCATATTTTTACAAGTGATGTTATTTGCATGCATTGCAACATTCAGAATAAAGATTAACTAAACAATTTTAAATCTTCATACTCTCGGTTATGCATCTCTCCCCTTAGCTTACCTATGCAAATTAAACACTGGCATTTAACATAGCTCTTACTGCTATAAAATTGCTTTACATGATAGGTACTTCAAACATAAATAGTGGAAACGTATGCATACTAAGATTATTAATAGTTTTAATGTTTCTCTTAATTTCATGAAAACTGAGATTAGATACATACCCATTTAAGTGCTAAATTTTTAAAAATATAATTATCCTTTAACAGTGAAAGAAAATTAATCATATATATATATATATATATATATTTTAGCTGGGTGAAAATTTTTAATTAGAAATCATTTTTATAGCTTTAAAGACATGTCTCAATTATTTTAGACTTTCCAGCATTTCTATTTTGATATTAATGTCATTTGAATTTCTAATTCCTTTTTCCCCCACTATTTTATTAATATACAAATGTAATACGTAATATTTACAATGAATTCGGGTGTTTCGTACACATATGTATCATATCGACTTTACAATCTCTCCCCATTTTCTACCTTCCCACCCCCTCCCTGTCCCTTCCCCGGCTCCGGCTATCACTTCATATGGTTCCAAAGAATGTCTGTGTTCTGGGTTTTCCAAGTCAGAGAAACCATACGGTGTTTAACATATTAATCTTCCGCACCTAAATCATTTCACTTAAGTCACCACTCTACCTCAGCTTCCTATTCCTCGAATGGGTTCGCAGTAGTTAAATCTTGATGCCTCTTCTCTGAATCCAACCAATCCCTTTAATGGGATATTCACCAAAAGTTTTTTTCTATATTTTGATTCAAACAAATGCAAATTGCACTCTTCTATCTCATTAATTTTGTTAATAATGCTTATTAATTCTGGTATTTTACTAATGTATGACTGCTTTATTTGACGATGGGCATTGATTTTTGTGAATAAAATCGCACATTACAGAAGACAATTAATTTTAGCAAAGCAGAAAATGTTGGTTTTCCAGTAAAATATAAGGTTGAAAGTTTACTAATTTTCATTATTACAATTATTATTATATTTAGTGCATGTCAATCTTTCTCTGATTCTTTAGATTCTGTAACAGTAATTTCAATATTTGTATTGCCTCAGACATGTGTGCTTGTATGATACATTTTAAATAAAAATTTGTTATTGCTTCCTTTCCACTAAGTCTGCATTGATTTTCCAGCAGCTGCTTCCTCATTTTACAACTTGTTGCTGATAACAGTGAATGTGGACTACTGTTATAAAATGTCAATCCATTCTTAAAGCTACTGGTGACAGACTCACGTGCACTGACTCAGAATTGACATAAGTAACTATCTGACTATGCCAACACGTTTATGATGAATAATAACCAGCTTGGCTTCTTGTGTCCTTGAAGCAATATGAGAAATGATCAAAAATATGGTTCATTTAAAAATGTGCTACAGTAAAAGACATGTTGCCATTATTCCCTCTTGCAATAGTTCTACTCCTTACAAACACATGTATTCCACCATTTTTTCCACTTTCTGAAACAATTCTATACATCTTCTTTTTTTAGTATCTTTATGAGTCATGAAAATAATCTGGTAAATAGAGTGTCGATTGCCATCCAATGGAAATGCAGGCTTATCGCAGCAACAAGACATGTTCTCATCCATCTTCCTCATTGAATCTGGCACCTGTGTGACTTCTGGTTCTTTCCCAAAGTCAAAAGGACCACTGTGTGTCGATTCAAGACTTTGAGGCAGGGATAGCAGGGCAACTACAGACATGAAGGAGTATTTCCAGGAATGGTTCAATGACTAACAAGGACAAGGGGATGAGATTCCCTAGAGAAAGGGAAAGTATTCTCAGGAGAATTAAGATAATGTGTCTCTTATTGTGATATTTTTAAAATTTAAACATGTTGAAATACATTTGATAATGCTGCATATATAGTGTCCTAAGTATTAACCACATTTTGAAATGTATTTTCTAGAAATGATTAATTATAGAGTACAATTATATTAGAATAGAAATTAGCCACATGATTCTTGGCATATGTCAGTTCTCTGTTTGGAGATCCAACCAAATGCAGATCAAAAATATTTACATATCCTGTAGCCCTTACTGAAATTTGAAATTTTATAACAGATCTTAGCATATATATATATATATATATATATATATATATATATATATATATTTTTTTTTTTTTTTTCATGTCTTCAGTGGATGTCATTTCTTGACAGATACCAAAGGATGACTGTGAAATAGATCTTGCAGGCTACCTAGACAGATTCTAGCTCCAATTCTTTCATGTTATCAGAGTCTAATTTCTCAGTCATGGTCTTAGTAACTTTTTCACCACTGTGACTCAATAACTGACATCTACAACTTATGGAGGAAAGATTTACTGTAGCTTAAGAGGGTCTCAGTCCATTCGTGGGTGGGTGGTGGGAAAATGGTAGAATTATGTTGCAGGGCTGGGGCTGGGGCTGCAGGAGACAGAGACCCTCACAGCGTGGTGGAAGAGGGAATGGGCAGGAAGGGCAGAACTGGCCACACGCCCCTCCAGGTCCAGCCCAAGCAGCTGCCCCTTCCAGCCAGGCCCCACCT
This sequence comes from Ctenodactylus gundi, assembly GCA_004027205.1. Taxonomy (NCBI): domain Eukaryota; kingdom Metazoa; phylum Chordata; class Mammalia; order Rodentia; family Ctenodactylidae; genus Ctenodactylus; species Ctenodactylus gundi. The sequence continues at coordinate 57,352 of PVKB01003917.1, read as the reverse complement.
CCCAACCCTACACAGTATCCATAGGAACACGAGGCTTTTGGGGGACCCTTCAGATCCAAATCACCACAGTCATTAACCCTGCTCCCCACCCCCATCATGAAGCCTTGGTTTCCAGGTCGGAGTGTCTTTGTATCAGGACCGAACTCCCTGTTCCAAGGGTAACAGACTCCTTGCTCATAATTCATGTACAAAATAGAATATGATGTGAACAAAATATTACTAATGGTTTGTAAATAGAAGTCTTTTAGTGGCTTTTGGTAAGTGTTCTTACAATTAAATGAAGGAAAGTTCTCTCATGGAGTTTTGTGGTACGGATTTCATAGCTCAGAAATGTGGTACTTAGCCGTCTATTAGACTGAGAAGGAAGAGGCGAACCCCAAGGATGGCAGAGCACAGGCAGAGAAGCCAAACACAAGTCTCTATTTTAATGTTGATGAGGAGTTACTGAATCAATCAACCCCTAAAATCTGTTTTATTTTTTCTAAATGTGCTATGATGTATGATAGCTCAGGATTTTCTTTTTACTTGCAGCAAAAAGTTTAATTAATGAAGTCAAATTTACAAGTGAAAAGATGGCTGTCACAATTTGGGCAGTTGTGATACAGGTAACATCATGGCCGGAATCACAGCTATGTTTCTTACTTCTCAGCATTGGCATGTCATGTCAACATATGCAGTAACCTTTCCCATCAAAGGCAAAAAACCAAAATTGCATTGATAATATTCTGAAGTATAACTAAAGGCATTGACTATAAACCTAGGAAATAAATGTAAAAGGCTTAAGATATTTTGGAAATAATGTCAACGCTGAGTCTGGCATTGGATATTTTTCATATATCTGATGTATTATGCAAATGTCTTTTTAAAAAATAACAAGTTACTTTATCAAGTAAATTGGTATCAATATTTTTCTAAAATTAGTAGAAACTATTTTCCTGATTTCATAGTTGCAAAACCTGAAAGTTTTAATAAGTATTTTAAGTTTATTTGCATCTTATATGTAATTATTTCCTTACTTTCGGTGCTATAATTTGAGATTTACAGATAGGATAATATACCATTTAAATTATAGCATTTTTATGATATAGTACCATTGTAAATGATTGCCTTAAAAAGAAAAAAATATTGTTAAAAAAGAGAAAAAAGACAACGTATTATATGTAAGTCACTCTGCTGGATACTGTCTGCTAAGTTCACATCAATCATACAAATATTTGCTTATCTGTTGTAATGTGATAGGCCATAAACCACAATCTCATTAATTGAGAGATCTATTTTCCAGGACATCTTTAGGTCACAAGGAATAATTATTACTGAATCCATATTAGATTTGAGGAAAATTTAATTGACTTCAACTCACATGTTATAAAGATCAACTACAGCTCTGGAGGCTCTCTGTCATTCAGAGGCCACGACTTTGCCGCACCCTTCCTTTTGATGGGGGCATCTTCAGACATGGTCCTCTCCAGTCTCTGAGTCTAGAGTTGCTCATTCTGAGATTCTCCACAGAGAGGTTCCATCAGGCATTAGCATTTCCCCTTATTCTTTATCTTACATAAGGCTATGTTCTCGTAACCTACTTCTCTGAGTGTTTCCTGCACAACCAGCGTGTGACAAGCTGAGTAAACCAATCAGAGCAATAAACAGTCATGGACTAATACATGACGGTACCAGGACCAACATGTATGTTAACAGGAGCTTATGCGAAAGAAGCTAAAATCTCTTCAAAATAAGAGATTGCAGGTGAATAAACATACCAATGAATGAATGGATAAAAGGGTAAAAAAAATTAAATAAAAAATCCAAACATTGATCCAAATGTTTAAAGAACAAATGGGTAAAAAAATAAATGAAAAATAAAAATTCAAATGTTGATCCCTCCGTAAATTTTTGGCAGGCATTTCAAGAAACTCTCGAGCCTCTGCACGAACACTGTGCCATGTGTGTGCTCATCCAAGCACAGAGCCATTTCTGCATAAAATCTAAGTGAGGGTGTTGAAAGAAACGTTGTGTGCCCCCACTGTGTCCAAACTTTCCAATAATTTTGCTTTTAATGGTACCCAATATAGGTGGCAACCTTTCAAATGAACACTTGTATCTTGTCCTGGACTCTCCCCATAGCCTAACTGCTAACACAGAGCGGGAGCAAAGCAGGTGGAAATCAACGTCGTTCTAAATGTCTGATTATAGATTTGGTCCCAGCTCAGGCAACCCTCTTCTGGCGCTGTGTAGTTTTCATCCCTGAGTCTTCACATCACTCTGTCACCATTTGATTTCTATCTCCCTCTTTATAAATAGCACTCGTATTTATTTTATTAAATTGTCTATAAAATATTTCTTTCATCTGGTGGAAAATTAAGAAAAATTTATTATCTCTATGTAAATTGCTCTAGCTAAGTGTCCATCCACGATAAATTTGCTTTGAATATCCATTTTGACAATTACATACAGCCACATTTTCAACTCTAATGCATTTTTAACAACTTCCTTCAGTGACCAGTGATTGGAATTTCAAATTACCCTCTACCAAGAAATTAAAAAAGTATATATACCACTTTATGAGAATTTCCTATAAAATTAATTTGTGCAGCAAGATCTCAAAGTGAACATAGTCATGGCTAAATGAGACCATTATTCCTCATAAACTTATACTGTATGCATATCTTCCAAAAAGAATATAACGAGACTCTAAAGCTAGTAATGGAGGAATTGTCTTCTTAGCTTATTTTTTGAAAAGCCCCTCAGTTAGGTTGGAAACATTTAATTCATTTGATTATTTTAATTTATTGCTATTAAGCACGATAGTAAATTTTAAAGCAAATCAAATAACTGAACACTAGTTTAAAGTACTTAAACATTCACAAACAATATATCATAGAGCATAAGACAGGCATTGTAACATTGCCACAAGTTCTCTACTGCTTAAAGGGTAAAAACTCTGTTCCTTCAAATGCTCACGACATTCACATTTTTAGGGCTCCCCTCGCCCTGTTCTACTTACCTTTCTAGAGTTTGCCAACTTGAGACCACTCAGTGCTTCCCAAATCAGCACACAATGCAACTTTTCAGTACATGTAATCACACTTTTCCTTCTCCGCACAAAACGTTCCCCTCACTATTTCACAGAGCCACCTAACCGCTATCCTCTGCCTCTGTAAAGTCTTAATTTCCGGAAGCAGTAATGTCACCTTATACCTGTATCAGTCATCGTATTTCCTTGTGGTTTATCTATACACCTCTCTCCTTTTTTCTGATTATAAAATTTTAAACATAAAAGCACTTCACAACTATAAGCGACTCCAACCACACTTCAAGACTCTCCTCGTGTTTCATCTTACTTGCTGCTCATGGCAGCTGTGCTGAAGGAGAACCACCGCCCTCTGCTGTGAGAGTAAAGTGTGTCTTCTGTCCTTGTCATCTTCTGTGTTCCAGTGTCTGTCCTGACTGAGACACAGCAGTTCCAGAGGAGTATGTACTGCATCGATAGTCATATTGGATTAGTAGCCTCACAAAAGTTTATATAATATTCATAGTCATGTCGTGCTCATTATATGTGGACAGGGACTAATGATGGGTTCATAATAAAGACAGAAGTTCGCTTGGCAGCGTCTGTGCAGTGCAGTGGTGGTCAATCTCGGCGAGCGATACACCTACAGGCGTCTCACCTCATACAGTGACAGCAGATATTCATAGTGAAGGTTTTACTCCAATTTGAGCAATTCAGAGCCACTTAATGGTCATCTGACTTTGATGTTTTGAAGAACAGATTGAATTTGTGATGAAGAGTGACACCATAAAATAACAGAAGTACGATGACCGAAATCTGAGGAAAACTAGATGTACACTCTAAGCAAAAATGAACCACGTATCAGTGTCACTGAGGTGGTTGAGATCGTACATAAGAAAACTAATGGAATGGGTATAAAAGGTTGGGGTCCAAGAATAAGGCGGCCAGTTAGAAGCACGAGGCAATACTTATGAAAGTCAAAAAGGAGAAGAGATTATGAGCATACACTCAAAGTAGCCCTAATTTTCTTATTAGTGATGAACAACACCAAAATTATCCTTTGAAGTGAGGATTAGTGTAGCTTCATCATTCCAATTCACAATCAATCACAGAAAAAGGTAAAATTCCGGAAGGAAACTTACATCACTAAGAAAGTGAATTAGCCATACCAGTGTTATGAAAAGAAAGGAACAGTAATAAAAGTTTTTAATCTTTATGACATCACTATGAGAGAGGTAAATTTCACCTGCCATATACCAAATCTAATTATTGAAGTGCTCTGGGAGCTTCAGGTTACAGTCACTGAAATCCGAGTGGTTATGTGCAGCTCTGTGTTTCTCAAGTGCTCGTCACACTGTGCCAATGCTAATTTTTGTCCAGGCTTCCTACATTGCACTCACAGTCTGTGCCTATAATTTCATTCAAGTAGAGTACCTGTGATTCTATCAAAGATCTTCTTAACATTTCCAGTCTTCTAGGTTGTCTCATGAGTCCACACGTGTTGTAAATTATGTTTAAAAAAATGTCCACAGTATGCCTTGGTCCAAAGCTCTTAAGGAAATTGTCTAAGCAGCTGTGTATCTTTTTACCTTTCATTTTCTCAGTGTTTCAGTGAAATGGATTTGGCCGAAGTCATCCAAGATCTCAGTGTTTACATTTAGCCGTGGCATTGTGACATCTTGTCCCACCTCGGTAATGAGACCCGGTGACTGTTCGTTGTTTTTAACCAGTTGTTCGTTGTTTCACTTGGTTCCATGATCTGTTCTTCCCGTTTACGCTTTTCCTCAGAGTCTGTCCGGCTGCTGTTCCTTTGCAAGTCCTCTAAATGCCAGGGTGTTACTACTTTTTTTTTTTTCTCTCCAGGGTATATTTCCTCCAGTGCTGCTGCACAGCATGCCAATGGTAACCCAACCAACACTTTCGGCAACGACATTCCCCTCATTCCAGCCCACTTTTAATTGTCTAAAATACATTTTAGTGTGACTGCTTACTAGACATTTAGATTTAACAAATGCAAAGTGAATGCTTGTGATGTTTTCTTACTCAAAGCCAGATTTTCCAGACTTCACCATGCCGTGAGCTGTGTCCATCCTGATACTGTTTTTTAAGGTGCAACCAATGAATCTCCCATGAGTATGACCTTTTACCTATACCCTTCATCCAATCTTCATAAACAAATACAACAATTACACACACTATATGTAAAATTTTATTTTTATCTCCAAACCAATATTTCTACTTTTCTCTATGTCACCTTCACATCTGGCTGGGTCAAACAAAGATTGATACTTACTACAACTTACTCTATGTGAAGGATCTCCTTAATTATATGCACAGCTGTAGCATTTCATTTATTAACAATATCTAGTAATAACATATATATATATATATATATATATATATATATATATATATATAGAGAGAGAGAGAGAGAGAGAGAGAGAGAGAGAGAGAGAGAGAGTAATACACCCAGTGTAATTATATGCCTATGGTACCATTTATTCTGTACAGTAGCCCTCTTTTATCAGTACAATCACCACAATTTTTTGGAAGAGGAAAATGATGTACATTAAAGGTTGAATAGTCAGTTCAAGTTCCTATGACTGTATTCCAGAGTTCAGAGTGTAACCCATTGTGTACTGTAGTGATGGGAGTCGGGAGTTGGGGAGGAGCGCTGAGCGAAGAGGGCCTGGGAGGATGAAAAGGGGGAGGGAGAAGGATTGTAAAGCTGTAGTTCAGTGTAGTCATTGTGTATCGTATACACACAGCAATAAAAAATGGAAAAGACGTAATACATATCATTTGGATTCTGAAAAACAGGAAAGAGCAATACAGTTTGGTGTTCTAAATCTTGAGCTTATTAATCAAATTTCCCCATTTTGTTTAATTTTTTATTCCAGACTCTGACTTAAAAATGACCTTTCTCAGACCTTGAATTCTCACTTAGTATTTATATTCCCAATATATTTTTCTTTCTTATAAAAATAATTTTGATATTCCCTATTAATCTACATTCTAGGGTGAACTTTTCTTTTTTGTCTAACTGAATAATAACTCATGCATGTCACACCAATTAATTATTTATTAACTAATTTTTGCTTCTGTCTAGTGGGATTGAACCACTGCTGTGGAGCTACATCCTTAGCCCTTTTTCTCTTTGAGACAGTCTTGCTAAATTTCCCAGGCAATATTCAAATTTGCAATTTTTCTGCTTCAGCCTTCCTCAGCAGTAGGATTATCTGTGTGTATCCCCATGCTCAGTAAATTGTACTCATTTAAAATAAATGAGTGAACAAGCTGTGACAGTTATAAGCGCCTGATAAGCTTCTGTCACAATAGAAATAAATCTTCCCATCATTCCTCGGAAATACCTCCTGCCTGACAGCCCCGGGCAGTACATCTTTCCCATCTCACTCTGCCCTAGCCACATGGGCAAAGCTCTCGGCTGCCAATCTTCTCACTTGCAAATGAGTATGAAATCATAGTATGCAGTAGGCATCATGTTGCGTCTGGCTCCTTTGACTCAACAAATAATCCTGATAACTTAATGTGTTATCCACAGGTCTTTTTTTTTTTTTTTTTTTTTTGTCCTGTCACTCAGTGTCACTCCATTAACGGACCTACCACAACATAGTTGTCTGATTTAGGCTGCTTCCACCCTTGGCTACTCTACATAAATCGGACATTTCTGCATATATCTTCGTGTGGATATGGGTTTTCATTTATGTTGGATAAATTTCTAAAGCCAGATGGCTAGAGAAGTGCATACACATTTAAAGAAACTACTCAACATTGGCAGTCCAATTTTACATGCTAAGAAGCTTTAATATATGAGCATCGACGAGGTTACGTTTTCATGAACCCCAGTTATTCTCAGTCATTTTTCTTTTGGCCTGTCCAGTGGATATGCAGCGCCTTAACATTTTGATTTGAATTGCAAAGGATTAATGATGTTCTAAATTTTTAATGCAGTTATTTACTGTTCCTATCTTATTGGTACAAATAACTTATAAATTTTATCTATTTTAAAATATTGGGTCATTTATCTTCTTTTTATAAGATTTGTAAGGTTTATATATTCTTGATATAGTTTTTTGTCAGGTATATGTTTTGGAAAAACTATTTCTATTTCTTGCCATTTTAATTTGTAGACTAACTCTTTCAAAAAGAAAAATTGTTTAAATTTTTATTTAGCTCACATTAGATTTTTCTTATTTCTTATTAGTTTGTCTCCTAATTTATTTTTGCTTATTTGAAAATAAATTCCTCCTACACTTACTTAAGAGTTTTATAGTTTCAGTATTTAATTTAGACCAATGATCTCGAGTTTATCTTGTCAACGCCTTCCACTGGCCTTACCTAATGTTCTCTTGCCCTATGTTGTGATTTTTACAATGTCTTACGTCCTTCTGTCCTTTCTTACCATAACACCAAACTCATTTGGCATCAAACTTGCTTTGGTTAATCCAGGTTACATATATTTCCGTATAAAAGGAGACTTTCAACATTTACAAAAAGACTCCTAAAATTTGATCAGAATCATCATGAATGTCTAGCAATATTGAGATAGGTAAAAACAAATAATGCTGAGTCATCCAGCTCAAAAAAGCCCCTGCATTTCACCATGGTCTGTCTTCTTCCCTTAATCCTCTCTGCTGTGCCCCCAGATTTTCTCCGCGGAGGCTTTCCACATGACTCTCTAAGTATACTCATTCTTATTTCTTGGCACTATTATATATCGAGTTCCTTTGAACACTTTCATTTACCAATAGTCACCTGCTTGTGTTTAAAAATGTAGTTGATTTTTTACATATTAAATTTGCGTCACTCACTGTATTCTTTAGTTGTGGTAGTTGGTTTACAAGTTAGCAATAATTCTCAACAAATAATTATGGCATTTAAGTATAAAGATAGATTCTATTTTTATTTTCCATTAAGATTTTCAAAAACTTTCATAAGTTTTTGTTAGAAATTTCAGGCTTATAAAATCACTAGAGTGTCCTCGTCAACTTTATTCACTGGATCAGGCACTATACAACTTTTGGCTCCTCCCCAAAGTCAAAATTTCATGAACAGTAAATATTTTCAATTTATTCAGAACATGGAGGTGTAATACTCACTTGACAGATGGCGAAAGTGTGATGAAAACAAGGGAGGGTGTTAGAAAGGGATTAAGGACAACGTGTCTTTGACTGCAACAGAACTTTAAAATTTACACCTACCCCTCATTTTTCATTAATATCTCTGTATTGGCAATTTGCGATTGTCTTCAACCTTTTCTGAAGATTTGAGTTTTTCCCTGATATGACTTCTCTGAGAGTGGAGAACTTCCTTTAACGTTTTTAGAATATGGTTTGGGAGGAAATAAATCTGAAAATAACATTCTCTCACTTGTTTTTGAAACCTCTTATTTTTACTTTTCTGCTGGTAACAGAACACCTGGTTAAAGATAAATTCTTATTTTATTACCTCAAAGATATTACACCTTCTCTTCTGGCTTCAGAATTTTCTGATGAGAAGTTCAGGCCCATCATATCATTGGCTCTCGCATCTTGCTCTGCCTTTTATTTTTAAAATTTAATTTCTTCCAATATTTTCTTTCACTTTTATTTTTATTCCTTTTTATTGATATGTCTAGGAAGCACAGTTCTTTTTTTTTAAACTTTTGAATAAATGGAACTTAATGAATCTCCAAATTTGGGGGATCTTCTGGTCATTTTTCCAAAATATGTTTCTGCTCGTTTTCTCCTCAGTGAGGACACTAATTATCCATGGATCAGAAACTTCCAAATTGTGTTTTAAGTCTCTGAAGCTCTGTTTTTCCATTTTTTAAAGAAGTCTCTTTCTTCTTGTATGTGTCTTGTTAGTCATTAAGTGCATTATTTTCTACTCTTTGATGTTATTAACACTATCTAGTAAAACTTTAATATTGGATGTCTTATCTGTAATTATAAATTTTCAATTTGGGATTCTTTAAAATATCTTTTCTGTGTTATTTTCAAAACAGCTTTCTTTTCATTTATCTCACCAAACATACATTCCATAGCCATTGAAAAGTTCTTGTCTGAAAATTCAGAATCTGAGTCATATCACGTTTAACATCTCTTTATTTTCTGTTCTCTTTATATTGTATCCAATTTTCATGGGTTTGCTTGTCTTGAGGAATTTCAGCTTTTATGCTGGACATTGTGATTGTCATGTGTAGATTCTGATTTCAGCTACCTTGCTCTGAGAATGTTGATGTTTTCTTTTAGCAAGAAATGACCCGCTTAGTATAAATCGTACCTGCCACAACTGTGGGGGGTCGCAGCTCAGACTTCAGGAGATCGGCAAGATGCTTCAGTCGTCCTGTGAGTTGCTCTCAGTTGGTCATGGGATGGCCGGTCATGTGCTGAGTTTATACACATACTTAAGGTACCCCTTCTTTGCTTTCTCTTTTGCGTTTAGCCTCAGTTGTCCCAAAGCCACTTTCTCTGTTTTCGACACTGTGCCAAGTTTGAGCCATCTCATTGCCATGGCCATTATTGTGGCTACTCTGACCCAGCTGCCCTCAATGTAAAGCTGTAGCCAAAAAAAGAGAAGGGCCTCGCTTTCCTCACGTGCTTGACTGGACTCACCCCAGCGCACAGTCTGCTTTCCTCCAGCCACATAGGAACTTATTTGTTTTTGTACTTTGTCTAGTTTTGGACACTCTTTAGGGGAGAATTATAATGTGACACAGTCACTACTGCATGCTTCAGATGGCAAGCAACACGATATGATAAAACATTAGTTACTAAATGCAGTTCTCTGTTAAAATCCCTTTCACAGACCCCTGTAGCTTGCAGAATGCAATTCAACTTTCCTCACCTTTCCTCCCACACACCACACAGACTTCTTTAAAATCCTTGACCATACCAAATTGTTCCCACGTCAATTTCTGAACGCAATCTTTTTTTTTCTTTCTCTTTGGAATGGTCTTCCATATACATATGAATTTGACATTTTTTTCTACTCCATCTGCTTCTAGCTTTTCATTCATTTTGAATTACGCTTTTTAAAAATGAAAACACATGTGTCACGTGACATTTAGTTAGTCACTGTTTTATTTTATAAGATTATTAATAAGAAAGTAAGATCAATGATAAGACAGGCGTCATCTTTTTCTGCTGCTGTATCTCCAGTGCACAAAACAGTGCTGCAAATGTAACGAGTGCTCCACAGTCAGACACATCGTGGGAACCGAAGAATGTGCTTTCCATGGTAGGAGGATGGTCCGTGCTCTGGCCTCTTCCAGAGGAACTCTGCTCAAGGAATGATGACTGCCACTGAAATGCGCTACTCCCACAGAAACTAAGTGGTTTCCAGTGAGTGCCTCCAGAACACAGCGGGCACTCTCTTTAGCTATAAGAAACATCGCACAGTATCTGTCGTTGCCACTGCTGGATAAGTCATGGCCAAGGTAAGCAAAACATACAGAATATGAACAAGGACAAAGAAGGACTCTTCAGATATCTTTGAAAGATAACTTTTCTCTTTTTTGATTAACATTTCACCACCACTACTTTTGCCATTCAAATATCATTGCTGAGAAGTCTTACCTGAACTTCAAGTTAGGCAAAATGCTTTTTCTACAGCACACTATAAATAATTCCCAACTGTTATTGGTATTGTCAAGATGAAATCATCTACATATTTTTTGCCTCTTCAAAAAAACTGAAGTATTACCAGGGTAAATACGGTATACCTTTTGTATTCCTACCTGGTAACAGTGCTGTCTTATGGTAGACACCCCAGATCTATTTGTGTCCAAATTACCAAACCATATAGGTCATTAAAATATTACAGTGCACCCATGTTTCAGACAAAAGATGGCTGGGTCTAAGCATAAAATAGTTAAGTCTTCTTCAATACCTTGCTGGGTTTTTTTGTAAGAAAAAAATAACTCAGTTACACTAGTTACAGAGCTCAAGCTAGCATATGTTACTGACCAGAAGATTAGGACTCTAACAAGGATCTCATTGAACATGAAATATGTTCAGCTCTTCCAAATTTTACTCATAAAATAAATGTCATAAATTTGTATTTTCCTACATGGCAATCCTTCATTATGTCAGGTCCCACGTTATTGTCAAAATTGTAACCATAACTATAGTACATAAATGTTAGTAGGAATTTAGATTTTTAAGTAACTTCTCATATGGTTCAAACAGGCAGCGTTGAGTTAGTGGCTTTTTAATACCATGCCTGAAATAATTTTCTAGCAACACATAATGCAACAACTTTATCAGTCCATCCACAAACGAAGAAACCAAGTAAACATTAGCTCATTAGTGATAGATCAGAAACGGGAACTTATGTTGTCTGGCCCTTAATCTATATTAATGGAGAAGATGCATCATAGAAAGTTCCAGAAACTCAAGTTTAAGCTCTATAATTACGTTCAAACACAATATACCTGAGAGCTTGTTATCTGTGTAATAGAATTAGTCTATACTTCACTATCAAATAATCGTATTAGTAGAAGGAGAAATTAAAACCGTATATTAAATAAAATAAAGCTTCAAAAATCCCTGACATTAGCCAGGGTAATTTATTTTGTATCCCACCAGTGAGGAATGTGAGTCTTCTTCGAGCTTTCTAAGGCATATCTCAGCAAGGAATGCTATTCGGCAGTTCTGAGATCTGATCATGAATCCTCTGTATCACTATAAAATATTGAACTATGTTTTGATGACACCATCAAAGATAACTTTAGTCAGAATATTTATCATTATTTAAAGGTTATGTTTTATATTTTTATTCTTAGATATCGACGTTTCACCCCTAGAATTTATAGCACATTGCACATATCAGCGTATTTGATGATCGCTCCCTTGTTAAGCAGCTGACTAAACAGCAAACACCATAGACATTACCAATATCATTAGCACCAGTGAAGGTACACCGGGATGTTTAATCTCTTAAATATTGCCCAGACTTAAATCAAAGTAACAAATGCACAATTAACCTGAACGGAGGGAAAATGCCTATTCAGCACCTTACAAAATGATCTAGTTGAGTTATGAGTCATCTCATTTCGCAAAGTAGCAATAAAAAGGAGCCTCTCATTTTGCAGACGGACCACTGGCATTTACAGAGGATGATTAAAATAAAGAAGAAAAATGACTTTCGCATTTTATCAGAGCAGGGGCATTTTATCCTGGTCATGAATCCTGTCTCTGCAGATTCGATCTATCAGAGATGTCTCCACACGTTGACAAGGGTCCAGTTATTCCGAGAGACTCCTAGAACGGCAACTTACCTTATGAAAATTTCTGAAGTAGGCTGCCTTTTCATCTGGAAATTTTTCTAACCTTCTGGGTCCTTTGCTAGATGCCTTCTTGAAAACCAACCAGCATCGTCTGAAAATCTGAAAATAAATAAAAGAATCCAATTACCCATCTTTCCCACGAGCTTACTGGCATCAGAAACTTTCGTCAGTTAAACCACCAAGAATACATTCTCTAAATGCACTGTTTTGTTTTTACAGAGTAACTTTGTCTCTGAATGATGAAAAGCATGTAATTAAAACTACAGTAAATTTTGAAAAGATACTATTTCACATAAAATGATATTTTTGTTAATAGATTGTGTTATGAGATTTTCTGAGATTTTCAGTGTGCTGGTTTCAACTGTCTCCCATACAAGTAAACCACCTGTGTGTTAGTGACACATACGGTAGTTATTTTCCATCATTGTTGTGACAAATAATTTTCTGTTTTCCGTAACAGTGCAATGGCAGCTTAATAAGGTTAAATGAAGCACTGCTTAATTTTCTAATTTTGGAAAACAACACTCTTAAAATTAACTAATCCTGTAGATTTCAGACTTTTTAACAGTCTTACATTAATTTAGATAGCATCAATAAATATGTTTCATATACATATTATACACATATGTATATATTTTATATACATTACTTTTTTCTATACAATAGTCAATAGATACTTATTTCATGCAAAAAAGTTCAAATTTTATGTTCAGATTCAATTTTTAAAGCTACTAGATCAATAATGAATTATTATCTCCATTTTAATATAAAATTAGAACCAATATTAGAATTTGAAGACACGTCTGTCTGACTCTTAAGCTTTGGTTAAGACAATGACTACTAATTACACAAATAGAGACCGTTATTCCTGGATTTTATGGAACTAAGCACTGCAGAATTTTAGACTGTCTTTTACTTGATGTTCACCCTATCGGTCTTTACAGGTAAGGTTGAAGGCAAAGCGGAAACGGAATCTTTCATTCAAGTACTCAGCCATAACTCATACATTTCAAAATTTAGCATTTTTGATAGTGTTTGACTTCTCCACAATACAGCTATGAGAAAATCCGAGAAGCTTGTGATACTAAACTTAACAATTCTGTCTTTATTTACATAACAAAATTGTTGTGCACTTTTCTGCTCAGTAGAGGAGAGATAACGTAATTCTCTTGAATTATCCCTGTATGCATTGTTTCTTGCTGACAAAACGACAGGTACTGGTAGAAGATGCGCATAAAGATCTCTCATTATAAAATCAGAGTAACTAAAATAACACTGCAAACGCGCACAGACTTCTTGCTGTCTGTCTCCCAGCTGCCTTGAAAAGTACATCAAGAACAACCCGTAGTCCTCAGCCACGTCAACATGACTATGGTCCCTCCTGGAATCAAGTACAGCAGCTTCCCTCTCAGCCAACTCCTAAGGACACATATGGAAACGAGGTGCTGTCTCCTCCTTCAGAGTTCCAGCTGGTGCTCCCCATGCTCGTGTCTGGCACAACGTGCCGAGGTTCTTTGTTAGTCCTTTACTGATCCCCATCTCCACAGTCCACAGTACAATATTTAAAAAGTTAGATTATGATAGCAGTATACTGGCTTAGTCAGCTTCAATTAACTCATATAGATTTCTCTAGTGTTGTAGAATTCTGGTTTTTGAAATTAAAAACATGTTCACATTTTAAGTAGTAACAGATTTAGATAATGGGAACACATAAGAAGATACCATTTTTTTATAGTGGGATTTTTATAATGCCTTCTGCAACTGTAACAGGCTGTTAGTGTTGAGCTGACACAGAAGCGCACTCATGGGCAGGGGGAATTTAGCAAGATTGACCCATGTTACCAAGCACAGAAAGCACTAAGGGCCTGCTAGGGCCTCAGGACACTTTTTCTCACAGAGTAGTGGTATGCCTGACAGGGTCACACATATCCATACCTTCTCACAATAAAACAAAATTCTAAGTAACATTCATAACATCCAGAACTGATAGACTACCATGTTAAAAAAAAAAAATAGCTGGTACGTACCTCAGTGTGAAGTTCCTGGGTTCAGTCCCAAGGAACATAACAACAACAGCAACAACAACAACGAAAAGAAAGAAATGAAAGGAAAGGAAAAAAACACGTATCAAAGGCTTCCTCATGTGGACTATGGAAATAAAAGGACTGGATTTAGGATTTCCGCTCAGTGATTTGTTAGGGCCGTTTATTTTGGACAAGTCAGTTAGCCTTTTGAGCATACATCCTTATATTAGCTTGCAGAAGATAATAACTAGATCATAGGAATATCGTGACAGTGTCTCAGCCTGTCTTTGTTTTTCATGACCTTGAAAAGCCTTGAAGAGGACTAACCAGGTGTTTTGTAAAATATTCTTCAATTTCTGCTGGTTTCAATTAAGTTATTTTTGAAGTTCAATAGTCCAGTGAAAATGTCACAGTCACTCAAATGACTCAGACAGGATTTATTGGGAAAAATAATCGAGCACTTTCATCCTGGCTATAGATTTGATCAGCTGTCTTGTTGGATTTTAATGTAGCCAAGAAATCGTTTAATAAATGCAATTTTCCCCACTTCAACAAAAATTTTTAAAGATGTTTTGCTTTCAAGTAAGAGAAAAATAAAAAAAAGAGCCTCGGCATGGAGAATTTTCAAGTGTCATTCTGTGACAATGTTAAACCAAATTAAGTAAGAGTCAGGACAACAAATGCTACCTCCACACCGGGGGTATAAAGTAATCAGAGCACCCATTTGTTTTTCTGGTCAAACCAGTTTAGATTGGTGTGAGGTCTGTCCTAAGCCCTTGAACTGATGTCTTAGAGGAGATGTTGGTAAAATTCCAAACACGCTCATCAAAAATGACTTCCTAACACTACGAAATCACTCGGAGGATGGAAATTAATAATAAAGGAACACATTTTATTTTGCTTACAAATAAAAGACCCAAATCCTTGAGTGCAAGAAGTAGATTTTCATGAAGAAAATTAGGTACCTTATTTTGATTTGCATCCTATTAGGATGGCACATAAATTAATGACCTTCATTAGTAGCGTAGGCAGAGAGGGGCTGCTCCCACCAGACACTTCTTGGCTCATCAAGGTCATCTGAGTGTGCAGAGGCCATTTGGCTGGTTAGCAAGAAAATTGAATGCCTGCAGCAAGATTCTCCCTTCCTGCTTCTAGACCTTAGCAGAAGAGACTCCAGCAAGCTCTTTCTTGGTTTTGGGTTGTTCAACCACTGTGTCCAGGGTGCGTGAACTGAGTTTACGTTCTTATTCAGAGTCCTCTCCTAATCATCCTGGATGTCTCAGCAAACTGACCTCTGGGTGCTCCTCAGACTTTTCCTTTTAAAAGTTCCACATTGCTGCCAGAACCCAGAAATCCCCAGGATCCCCAGCTGGTGCACGCCCTCTGTTTTCCACTGCATTAACCTGCCAGCCGGCTTGCCATAATTAAATACCCTCTTAATCCTCTTCTATCTGATGAAAACCCTCTTAGCACATGGCAATCACCTTCCTTTGGTATGTTCTCTTTTTCAAGGTGCTTCTACACAAAGGACACACTTTTTCTATTTAAGACTTACTGTGAAGTGGATGGCAGGTTTTTTGGCTCTAGTTCACTGCTGTAATTATGTTATTTAGCCAGCACTCATTCACAAGCTTTAACTTACCCCAAAGTTGGATTTAATGGGCTTGATCAATCACAAGCTATTGACCTAATGAACTTTGCACTTCAAATAGGACTCCGGTTAGAAACTGGAAAAACGTTCTGACTAAGGGAACTGCCAAACCGGAGAGTAGATGGCACTGAAAGAGATCACAGAAACTCTGTCTCTAGAGATTTAAAAATCATAAAGAACAGACTGGCACATCAAAGTGGCTTCTATTTGTATTTCCTCCTAAAAGCAGGATACTGCATAAGTGGTATCTTGGGGCACAAAATTTAATTATTTATTCATAACTATATCAGATGAAGGAATCAAGTCAATGAATAAGCAAGCACAGCCCATGAAGGAAAGGTTCTCGCAGAGTTATACTGTGGGTAGCTTCTAGGACCTCGTCATTGGTGCTTACTCTCTGACAAAATGCACGTGGTGTTATTTAAAAATACTTCTTAAAAGTCAAAAGTAACTGCTACACAGGATAGAGTTTAATGTGCTTTATGAGTGCAACTTCAATATCTTTTTAAAGTAGAAACTAGTTTTACTATCTTTCAACGTCTGCTTATATTTAATTGCTGATGGATGGGTAGATAGATAGATATCAGACATAGTGTTAGAATTGATTTTGAAAAAGTACTTGAGAGTCCTAAGTTCAACAGATGCAGTAGCTGAACACAATAACAGAAAGCGTATTTCTGCCCTTACAGAAACACAATCCCTTTACCATTGGACTTTCACCTTAAGGGCAGCCAGGTGACAGCACGCATGTGAATACCATACATGCTGGCCTTGTGCAGTGGGACAAACTGCAACTTCTGGAATGAATTTCACCAGTAGCAGTGTGTGACAGGTTCCCCCTCGGCAGACTTTTTGGCTTTAGCTCATAGCTATGCCTGCTTCCTTTCTTACAAAATGGTTTGACCTTTACTGAGCCAATCATTATTCTTGACAAATAAGAGATATAATTAACAAGTCACCTTCCAGGTTAAATTATAAGAAACAGGTGTCATCTTTTGTAACCTCACAGCATGTTTTCAGGACTGCTTGAATTCTGTGAATTCCATTTTGTATTCTAATAAAACATAAATATATATAATTCTTTTTTATTCTAGACTAGGTTGTTTTTCATCTCAGGCAGTGGTGGAGCTTGGTACTTGTCTGAAATACTCCAAGAGCTGCATGGGGACTGGGAGGGAACCAGGGAGTGGGCAGGGACTCGGTAGAGGCTGGTAGGTGTGCAGAGAGAAGGCAGCATCTCAGGTGAGGATGTTGGCTTCTACTCTGGTGGAACTGGGATGCTCCTAAAGCCTCTGGGTCATAGAAGCTTAAACTGAAAAAAGACTACCATAACTATATCAAAATATGTATCCAAGTAAAAGGTTGTATCGCAAATAAAGACAACCTAAAATGATCAGCAGAATTCAGAATTCAGCAGAATGTGTAAACCACTCTGAATCTGTGAGACTATACTAACATATCCCCAAACTAATAATTCACAATGGACAAAAATTAGAAATCCAAATTTCTATATTGGCAGGAATAATCATATATAATATACTAATGATGATTCTGAGTGAGCAACAAGCTAGACCTTTGCATAACGGTCCGCTGCTGCAGACCAGTGGTGGCGGGCCAGTGGGCTGTGGAAGGACCTGGTAGCCGGAGAGCGGGGTAGCAGCAGGTGAACAGCAGCTGGGCTCTGTGTCCCGCCTGAACGCTCCTGGTAGGTTCCAACGTCATTGCTGATCTACAGGGGGCCTTTGCTGCTACTGCCATTTCAAAGCTGTCCCCCAACAGCCCATTACGCACAGGTATGCTCTCCTCCTCTTCCCCATCCTTGGGAGCAACACTGCATGACAGAGGTCGGGAACCAGTGCTGCAAATAGCAGGGCACTCAGTGGGCGCAAAAACTTTCAAACTTATGAAAAAGATGGCAGAAATTGACCATACATCCCGTTATAAAACAGCAAATTCAAAGGACTGAAAATAAGACTGAATAACAAAATAGTAGGTCTTGGTATGTGGACTGTCAATAGGGTCCTTAAAGGTACAGAGATTAAGGTATTGTGGGAGTGGACTCAGAGCTGGGTGAAGAGGATAACGGCAACCCCTGGGGTGCAGATTTAGTTTGTAACAAAAGAAGAACTTCAGAGCAACAGGGAAAGATTTTCCAATAAATGGCTTGAAGGAGATTAGACAAACGCCAATGCAAAGAATGAAACAGACCTGACCACCCTATCCCCATGTCAGTTTCAGGTGACTCCTCACCTCTGTTTCTACTTTTCTCTCTCTATCCTTTAAAAACTGGGACCATGTCTATTTAAATAAACTGCTACAGTACTAGCTGAGAAACAGCTCTGCTTCTTAAGGCATGTCACTCAGCTTTCCACACATGGCGTCATGTGGTTTCAGTCTATGGACTCTGTTGAATTCTCGACATGAATGTAAAAAGCTCCATATTGAAAACATTTATAAAAATACAGTATTCCAATTAGCTTGTTAGTGAGCTCAAATTAGAAAAAAAATGGGATACAAAAATGTATCTACATAAGAAAATGTGAAATTGAAATTTGTGAGAACGTAGTTTCCTGTATCAGAAAAGAACACTATGAGCGATGAAAATCAAGCCATTGATTAGAAGATATTTGTTATATGCATAATTATCAAATGATACAAATTCAGAATATGTCAGGAACAAGAAATTCAAACAAAAAAGTCAGATAATCTGAATTTCAAAAGTGCAGGACACCTGAGCTGGCACTTACAGAAAGCAGCCGTTCAAATGTCCCAAAAACTTAGGGAAGTGCTTGATCTCATTGGCACTCAGGGAAACCTGATATAAACGCCTAATAAGACAGCATATTATTTTAAACAAAGCAAAATAAAATATTTCAAACAAACAAATAGAAACATAAAAACTGCCAAAGGCAAGTGCTGGCTATGTAGTGCAAGGGCATTCATATCCAGCTGGAGGCAGCCTGCACTGGATGTCTCTGCGCAGCTACTTAGAATCTCATGATTCTGCTGGAAATTCCCATAATACCACAATTCTTCTCTTTTTATAGACCCAACAGAAAAAGCACATACTAGTACAAGAATGTTCTTGACAGCATCAGTCATAACAGTCTCAACTGATTACATTGTAATTTATATATTCAATTTACACTAGAAAATCTTGCCTAACATGTGAACTATGGCCACACAGACAAATTTTTTAAATACTATAATGAATAAAGAATCCAGGCTAAGAAAAGAATGCTCAATTCTGGGTTTCTCTATGTAAATTTCTTAAACTGACAGAAAGAAGTTGTACTGTAAAAAGATACGCACTAAGGTGGTAAATGTCCCAACAGCAAGACTATGGCTCCCATTCCAATCAGCATGGCATTGACTTAGAGGATGACAGGAATACTGCCGGGAAAAGAAAACTTCTTGGGGATTCTTCTGGGATGAAGGAAACATTTTATTTTTCTCTATCTATGTATCATCTATCTGTCTATCTATCTATCTATGCCCTTATTTGCTTTAATCTATCCATTTAGAGTTCATGTCATTTTCTCTGTAAACAGGTGGATGATCTTCCATGTCTGTCTAACTGCCTTCCAGCTAATTTCTCAAGTCATTTCTTAGTTTTAATTTATGATTATTTTTAAAAGTTAAAAAATACTACATGTTCAAGTTTGAACAGGTGACAGGAAACATTTTACTTTTCTAAGTTTTGGTCCTTATTTTTAAGAAGAAAAGATAAAAATGGCCATAGACAAAGGCATACAGTTGATCCATCTAGTAGTTTTTAGGCTAGCGGACGGCTGTCTCTGATAAGTGTACCACAATAGGCATTAAAATAAAATGAGCCATCGAGTAGACTCAACATGAAGGAAGAAAGCAGACAGAAGACTTTTTTTTTTTTTTGGCTAAGATGCAGAAATTCCAGAGGGGCTTATATTTAATGTATTTAACTTGCCAAAAAGAAAAAAAATCCTGAAGTCTTTAGTTGTCTATTAAACAAGTTAAGAACCAGTGCCTCTGAAGTGGAGATTGAGAGAGGTGACCGTGGTGGCTGTGAAGGGACAAAGGCAGGCTGGGAGGGGGATTTTCTATACAGAGAAGGTGCTCAGTCAGTAACTCCTGTGGCTGTGGAAAGGCTTCTCACGTGCCTAGGTAATTCTGGCACACATAGAGAATAAGCATGGCTAATCCGTTCAATTCAAGCAGATTGGCGAAGATTCCCAACCAAGTGGTGCTACCCAAACTGGAGGCACGTAACGCATCTTTCTGGATGCAAAGGCTGGGTTTTTGCCCATCTCTTGATGGCCTGCCCTATTTCTAAATCATATCACCTTCAATCTAAATAGCAATATACTAGATTGTAATCACATACAAAGTTAAATGATAGATATACAAAGAGGAGACCAAGAGTTATGTGTGGCAAGTAACTTAAATTCAGCAATTATTGTTTGGAACACACTTGTGCAATGCTCAATTGTGGAGCTCATTACATTTGCCTTTCTTGTCTAGTTAATATTTTATTATCTTTGCTGGTGAACTATTAGGTGGTTTGTGAACAATAACAGTATTTAATAACTAATTATTGTTAATTTAATAACAGTGGCAGTACAGGCATTAATTACAAAGGCATATTGGATGAATATATGGTTGTGCTGATATTTTCAAATTATAATTTAGATTTTTTTTAGATTTTATTTCATTTAAACAACTTAATGATGCATCCTAAGGTCTAACAGGAGCTAACAAAATTCAAAACCAACAGAGGGAAAGAAATAATAAAGAACAGAGATGAAATTGATGAAACAGAGACTAAAAGAACAATCCAAATGATCCATGAAAGAGAGTCGGTCTTCTGAAAAGACACGATTGCTAAACCCTTAACCAAACTCACCAAAAGACAGGAGAAGAAAGTCCAACTAAAAAATTAGGGATGAAAAAGGTCTCCATCCAAAGAATTATTAGAAAGACCTGAAGAAACTTATGTTCTAATAAATGGGAGCACCTAGAAGAAATGGTTTACTTTCTAAATACATCAGACCTACAAAAACTGAGTCATGAGGATTTAAATAAGTAATTTAAATCAGCAACAAATAACGAGATTGATGTAGTAAGAAAATAAATCTCCCAACAAAGAAAAGGCCAAGTCCAGGTGAATTTACTGCTGCATTTCAGCCTCCTTTCAAGAACTAACACCAACAATCCCGAAACGGAAACATCCTGAAGGGATGTCTGCAAACACTGCCCACCAGCCCAGTTCCACCCCATACCACAGTCAGATAAAGACTCAACAACAGCAACAACCATAGCAGAAAACAAGAGACCGCTATCTCCTGTGAATTTCTAAAATTCTTCAAAAAAATTCCCGTGAACAATTCAACAGCACATTAAAAATCTACACCATGACCAAGCTGATTTTATCCTGGGAGGCCAGGAAGGCTCTATGTCTACAACTCAAAGAACATAATATACTATACAAATAGAACCATGGGCAGACATCATACACTCATTTCAATACATGTAGAAGACACCTTGGCCCAAGCTCAATCATCATGAATACCGTGACAAATGTAATTATAGGAAAATGATGAAAGGCGTAACAAACATACCCAGAGCCAATGTGCACTTGAATAAAGAAAAAGTGAAATCATTCCTTCTCTTGCCTACAATTTGATGGATGTCTACCAAAGCAAGATTCTCTCAGCTATTTATTTTCATATACCTTTGCAGGTGCACACACACATACACACACAACCAAAACACACACACTTCTCTGTATGCATAAAATTTTTCGCAAATTTTTCACTCTTGTAAGTCATTCACTCAGTACACTTGGCTGGAGTACCTATTTTCCACATCCATTTCCAGTTTATTGTGAAACAGTGAACAGAAAAAAAAAAAAAAACCTAAACCAAACCACACCAAAACCCAAACCAAATCAAAAACACATTTTTTTGTTCTTGTGAAGTTTACTGATGAGTAACAGAACAGAGACATTACAAAAATAATACACAAATAAACTTCAGAGTAATAAAGAGCCATCAGCAAGCAGAAAATTTAAAGAAGCGAAATGCAAATTGAGGAAGCAAATAGCTTTTTGGGGTAGCAAATGCTCTGGACTTCATGGCTTATTGGTACACACACAACAACTAAATGAAAAGATAAAACATAATTTATGTTATAGATATTGCCAAATAGTGTCCTAAGGACAAAATTTATGAATATG
The DNA here is from genome assembly GCA_004027205.1 of Ctenodactylus gundi. Classification (NCBI taxonomy): domain Eukaryota; kingdom Metazoa; phylum Chordata; class Mammalia; order Rodentia; family Ctenodactylidae; genus Ctenodactylus; species Ctenodactylus gundi. Next base: position 35,164 of record PVKB01003917.1, on the reverse strand, counting down.
TTTTCTTTATGTTATCTGTATATAAGGTAAATATAAATATTATTTAGTATGTGTTATCCATTTGATATAAGGCATTGAAATTAATTTTATTAGCATTTTCTAAAGCCTAAAAGCTCTTATATTTTTTCTAATATATTCCATATTTTTACAAATGCATAAATATTCATATTTCTATTAAAATTGTCCATGAGACTGGTTTCTAAGGTGTAGAAAGTCCATCCTTTTAATTTATAATTATCCAACAAATAATCTGCTATGAAATAAGCAAAATGTAGCTAAAATTTTATTGTCTCTCTTTAATAAAATTATTCTCAAAAAGTCAAGTATTTGAAAAGAAGTGATACATTTCATAATTTCATTTTTAACCTCATGGAAAGTTTAATACATCTTAGACTGCTTAAGAAAATAAGGCTGAACTCCATAATTCTTAAGAACTGCCTGAACTGGATTTATACTGTTTTGGTTATGTAACTAAATTTTCCCAGAGTCTCAGAGAAATAGAATTAAAATATCAACTTCTCAATACAGCTATTTGGCATAATATTTAACACAATAAAATTCATGTTTTTATGTGTATATTACTTATCTGTACATCTTTATAGTAAGAGATGCCTTAAGATTTTACCTTTAGCCATGTAGCCATAAAGTTTTTGCTTTTTACTGCTTTGATTAATAAACTTTTTAAAGATTTAGAATTGCTTATCACTACATTAAAGTAGAAAATTTACTGACATGGCACTTTCAAAGTATAACAATAGAAAAAATATAGCATTTCAAACACAGGAAAGTTAATAACTTAATTCTCCATATATTTTATGATTTTCACATTTTTTCTAAATATGTACATTAGACTGTCTTCTATTGTAGAAAAATTCACCCTATGATGTTGATATTTAAGCTGAATATAGGAGTTAAGATTGCATCATTATGGTCACATAAATTATTGAAATAAAGTTAAAACATTACATTCCACATTTGTGGTCCTATAAAATATTAAAATAAGCAAAGTTAGATTGTTAGTGTTTTTTCTTAGGGAGTCTGAAAGTATTTAAAATCCACATGGTGGATATGTGGACGGAGAAAAGGAACACACTGTTTCCAAATTAATTAACCAGAGCACATCTGTGTTTGTGTTTTGCTTCAATTTTCCTGTGAATGCTTTTCATATCCAGGGTTCTTTTACACAGAGGTATTACTTTGTTTGAAAATATTTGGAGGAGTATTGTCTATTGTACATAAAATGTATAACCTGTTTTAAAAATCAGAATATCAGATTTGCAAGAGAGACTGAAAGTTAAAATTTTATATATCATTAAAGAACTAAGTAGCCATGCATAATATGTAGTAGTTTTGTGACATGAAATATTTAAAATTTTTGGAAAAGTAACTGCAGTAAAAATACAAGATACCTTATAAATGTAATAAAATCATATTTACAAGAAATCACAGAACACGGTAAGAATATTGGAACTGGGTATAGGGATTCATTTGTTTATGTCTACTACTACATCTTTATCAAAGAATGTGAGACAACAATATTCATTTCCTACATTAGATGGACATATTTTTTTAAAAAAATACTTCTCCATATTTTATTAGGAAATATATTAACTTATTTAAATAAAAATATGCTATGTTTCATTAAACCATGAAGACTAGAAAGGTTTGAGAATGGACCGTCTGGCGATGAGGCAGAACGTCAGTCTGAAACACGCTTCAGTTTCTTCCAAATATCATGTAACAAGCTTTCACTTCATGAACAAATCATACAATGAGTTATATATAAGTTAGGTTTATAGAAAATATCACGAAAATTTATGAACAATGATTCTATGACCAAATTAAGACACTTTATTTTTCAAAACTCACCACCTGATCAAGAACTAGGAAAGAAATGGAGATAAATTGTTATTCAACTGCAAAATGTACAATGAAATTTAATTATAAGCACTTATGAAGGCCAGATTTGGTGTGGCAGAGGGGCTCAGGGAGGAGAACTGCTGTGAGTTCGAGGACAGCCTGGGGTACATGTGAGTTGAGGACCAGCCTGATTATATAGAGTGAGACCTTGTTAAAAAAAATCATTACTGGAACACAGAATCCCTTCATGCATCATTGTGTCACTGATCTCATCATTATATTAGTAAGAATTTCATAACCAAAATTGACAAAATTGTAAATTGACAAAATAAAGTATGTCTAGTTCACATGAATACCTCATAAGATTTTTTAAATATAATTTTTTTCTATGAAGGATTGTGCCCATAGTCATATTTCACATCATTCAGCATTTTTAATATAAGTTTCATTCACTTTGGCAAAGATCCAAAAGAATCGTAGAAGGAAGACACTCATTAAGATTTAAATAAGTTTCAGAACTCCACAGAACATTAACTTTTACTGCACTGTAATGTAAAAATTTTTAAAGTGATCTGAAGCTGAAAAATTCAGGACTTTTAGATTAATTAACAACTTAGAATCACAAATAAAACAAAAATTTTAGTCATCCAGGACTGGGAATTTGCCATACCAATCAGGTGCCTAGGTATCTCAGTTGGACTTCTAAAAAAAGCCTAAATTTTTCGGTATACATGCTGCCCCTCAAGTGAACGCCCCTGTGCTGTCATTGAAACAGCTACACTGCTCGATCTTCTGCACGCTCAACTGAACTGGAAATGTGGATTTCCAGACACACAAATCCACAGTGGGTCTTCTATACATTTACAGGTCAGAATCTGATTCCCAGCCTGCTGAATTCTCCCAAAGCCATGAGATGCCTTATCGATGCACGCAAAGCCATAAATATCCTTTACCCCTGTGGATGCAGTTACACGTCTGAGAGAACAGGAGAGTAAGCACCTGAGAAATGCGAGTCTAAGGTAAATATAAAAACACACCCTGGTAAATATATAGCAGTTATTGCAAACTGTAGTCTCCATACACAGGCAAAGAAGTGACAAATGTCCAAGAAGATGGAAATCCCCACTACTGTGACCTGATCATTGCCCAGGGTACACATGTACTGAATTGTCGTACATGCTCCAGAACTATGTACAACTATCTTGTGTCAATCAAAATATTTTTAAAAGCATGTTCCTCTGTCATCAAAGAGAACAAGCTGCCCTCAGTTATAAAAATGCAAAGAAACCCCCTTATTTTTTAGGTTCTGGAATATTAATGTATTGTCTTAAATAAGTGCAAATCTAAATACATGTTTTATCCTTATATCTTAATATAGCAAAAAGGTACCCATTCTCTCAGAAGACACAAGAATTCACATAACTAATTCAAGAGTTAGTCTTATTTAAGTATGCAAAAAGTATTTTGCTGGCTATTTCTGTTTTAGTTTGTATAATCTGCGACAGAAAAGGACAGAGGTAGAAAGTAAGGGATGCAGGGGAAGAAGAGTCACCCTGTCACTCCCAGTCACACACGGCTAGCCAGCCACTCTCAGAAGCATGCAAGTGCACTGGTAGCTTTATGCCTTTTAAAATTAGTTCATGTTTATAGAAATAAATCACATATCTATCTATCTACCTATATAGACACACATATATATACCTACCTAATATAATTTTCCTTATTTCTTACAGTAGCAAAGACCAGAATGTGTTTTTCTCTTTTTTCTCTTTCCATTCAAGTTAATCTAGAAAAGCAATCATGAAATTCTTAAATAATGATTTCAAAGTTCTAACCATTTCTAAAATTTTTATGGAAACCAAGATTTTTAAAAATTTTACCATATAATATTCTCTGCTGCATTTATGTGCGAGGCCATCCGTGAGATCCTGGCAGAGGATACTCCCGAGGCACAGCTTCACCACACATGACATGCTTCCCTGCAGCAGCAATAAGGTTTAGGACGAGAGTGTGAACCTGTCATGAAAATTTCTTGGTGGAGGGCCTGCTGGGCAGATCCCCAGGCACCAGGAGATTGGTAGGCACAATCCCGCCTGGAAAGACACTTGAAAACACAGGCTCTACCCTCCCCACCTTGCTGAGGTCCAACACTGATGTGAGAGATAATACAAAGCATTTCTTTTTTATCAATATCTCCAGAAACCCATGTTTTCTGATCCTGTGTTTGGAATCTTAGTGTTGCTAAAACCAGAAAGCATTTGACGCGATATATACTTGCTGGAAGTTCATGGCGTTTTGATTCGTTTTATTGATCCCTCAGTTGTACAGATAAAAAGCTGAGCTGCATAGCGACATATATTAATATACACTACCTGGTTGTTTTATGTGATGGACGAAGTTGGTGTAGCTTGGTGATATTAAGGCCCAGTCCCTGGAGATTCTTTATTTGTAATGTTGACCTCAGCATCACAGTATTTTCCTAATAATCTTTGCAGTGCTTCTGATGGGCACCCTTCACTACTTGAGACAGCTTAAGTTCTTAATCACGTTCCTTTTCTTCAATATCATTCAATGTTTTGTTCTCATGGGCCTCCTTTAGACTGACTTTTTCTTTTTCACTATTTCTTCAGTACTATTTTTTTTAGTTTTTTTCTCTTCAATTTAGTCATCCTTCATTACCTCTCATTCCCTGTTCCCCTGGAATATTCCCCTGGAATATTTTTTAATCACGAATAATAACATGACATTGTCTATGGCACTGAAATTTGAGACCAAAATTTGAATCTGACATCATAACCAGTAAGTGAAAATCAAGCGGGCAATCAAAACTCCATTTGGCTAAATAAACTTCTTCCAATCTTGATATTCACTTTGATTTCAACTTTTTCTTTTCTTAAAAATGTTAAACGTGTTAGCAAAACCCCTGTTGGAAGAGAGCCCTCTGTAGTCTAGTGAGAATGGCTTGAACAGGTCAAAAAAAAAAAATCTAAGAAGAAAATGAAGAACAAAAGAGGCTGAGAACCTTAAAAATCAGAGGATTGTCACTTGATTCAGCAGAAAAAAGGAGTCAATAATCCATTTAAGTGACTATTATGAAATTAATAGATAAAAGACATCAGAAGACTGGAAAGTCTTCAAATGACAGTGGAAATATTTTTAACTGGGCAATGATCTGGGTTTTGATCTGGAACGTCGCCCCAAAGCCACATGAATTCGGATATAGTGAGACGTATGTGAAACCATGTGCTCTTGGGAGATGGGTTCTGGCTGGAAGGGGCTGATGCTTAGGGGCTTGACCGGAAGGAATTGCCTCAACTTTTTGAGATTGGGGAATACCCAGGGCAGAGCCTTCAGATGTGCGTTACTGACTGGTGAGCCAGGGACTGAGGGAGGGGCACCCACCGTGGGTGTGTGTGTGTGTGTGGGGGGGGGGGGGCGGCAATTTGCAGCTTGAAGCAATTAAAAGAAGGCAGAAGAAACATTTTCACTGCCTCATCCTGAGAGAAAGCTCTGGCACTACCTGAGTCTCCAGACTCACCTGGGAGAGTAGCTCTCCAGCCTCTGCTGTGTGCTTTCACCTTTGCTGGCTGCCCTATGTGAGCTATGTAAGACTCTGAAGCTGTGAGCTAAAACACGTTTCCTCCATTAAAAGTTTTCAATTTTAGATATTTTATCCCCCCGATGAAAAAGTAACTAAGACTTTTAACATCAGAGAACGGAGGTGCAACTTATCCAGTGTTAAAGGTAGAGGCAACACAGAAAATCCTAAGGGGGAAATAGTAAGGAAACGTTTAGAATCTCGAGAGTGTGGGAAAAAAAAAAAACTCTGCTCCACTGCTGGTGGGAATGCAACTTGGTACAACCATGAGGGAAGCACCCACAACGCTTTCAGATCACAAGGTCAAGTCACAAATTAAAAGTTCAGATCACAAGTTCAAATTTCAATGGCTATCATTGTTTCTACATAGTATATTAGCTTAGTAAGCCTGTAATATATCAATAGGGCAGATAACAAGCATATTTAAAACATTTGATTTCACTCAGAAATTGTTTTATTTTTGAGTAGAAAATTGGTAGACTGCTTGACTGTAGGAATGCACAAGAAAATTAGAAATCACAAATAAATTAATGAAAATCCATTTAGATTTTATGAAGTTTTTGATGTAATCTCTCTATGAATCTGGATTTTCAGTAGGTGGTTTTATTAATAGTGCATTTTATAAATCTTTTACTGTCCAAAATTTTTTGAGAATTTAAAGCTATAATATTAAATAATTGACTCGTTCATAAATCAAGAATAATGCAAACTTGTTAGTGACTAACACATTATTACGAATGTTTTCATCTCAAGTCTTTAAAGAAGCCACAAAGGCACTAAAAAACTAAGCATAGTGCTATGTGAGGGCATTTATGATGCCTCAGCAGGAAAGCACCACCACTGAGTAATGGAAACACAGTGCGACTGAAGGTCACGCTTCCTATGGTCGGAGGCAGTGGGGTCAAGGCTGGTGTGACAGCCGTGGTCAGTTAAGAGAGTAATTAAGAGCTGAGGAACAAGTCTGAATGAACCCTGACTTGGAAGAGGCCAATCTCAGCATTCCACTGTGGCTGAAGTGCCAAGAACTCTTTTTTAAGTAGGCTTCCAGTGGAAGAACAGAATTTGAAAAAAAAAAAAAAGAAAAAAAAAACACGAACATAAAGGGACAAGGTTACTGCTAATTTGGGGTCATAAGAGTAGAGAACAGATCCCTTTATCTAGGAGGCAAGGACCTCAGATTTATGAAAGAAAGCGTATCCAGGCTTATAGATTAGTAGGAGGTAGGTACAGACTAGAAAAAACATTACGAATACTAGCATTGCACATAGTGAAGTTCATTGTATATATATAAATAATATATATATAAATAATATGTATAAATATTATTAATATATAATGTATTTTTATATGTGAGGAAACATTAAACATATCAATAAAAAGAAAAATCATAGATATAGAAGGAAATGGAAACTATAACTATTCTTAGATAAAAGACTTATGTGTTATAAGCAACTGAAATCTTTAAAGCAGCATGAAAAAATCCATTTACTTAACGAAGGTGGGAGTTTCTAAAATGATCAGTAGTCTGTTGTATGAAATATACATATGACCACAAGATAGGATGAAGAAGCCCACTTGAAACAGGCACATTAGTGTTACAAAATCTAGACCTAAACGAAATGTTAAAACCTGCAAAGGGTCATTAGAAATGATTTCTGGAGAACGTAAAATGAAGATTTAATGAAACGATCCACCATGTTTAGTAACAAAAGGTTAGTTCTCTTAATATTATTATGTTAATGCAATAAGCCTAATATTATTCCTGTGGAACTAGATATTTTATTTAATTTACAGTAAAATAAATAACACCCAGGAAAACTCAGAAGAGGGAGAGCAATAGTAGAGCCAGGAGGGGTACAGCAGGCTTGTGATCCCAGCACTCTGAGAGGCAGAGGCAAAAGGGACACAAGTTTGAGCCCAGCGTGGGCAACTTAGCACTCAGGAAGACCCTGTCTTACAAAACAAAAAATGAGAAAATGAACTGGTGGTACAATTGAAAGCGAAAGCCCCAGGCTCGATCGTCCGTACCACAAAAAAAGTAGAGAAAATCTAGCAGACATTAAACACACTAGGATACTCCAGTAACTGAGACAGTAGTGATGGCATTTGAGTGCTGAAACGACACAGCATTAAAAAAAAATCCAAAAATAGCTGTGACAAGCTGACATTTCAGCTTTCAAAATATGTATACCACAGCCAGATGCACGTGACTTGGAAGCTACTTTTTCACATTCTAGAATTTAATCATACACACATCCGATTTCAACACAATGTCATATACGTCAGTTATATATTGTGGAATCGACAAGAGCAAAATGCTGGGCATCCAGCAAATACCCCTTAACGGGAAGTCATGAAGTAAACTACAGTCCCCAGTAGTACAAGGCAGCTCTCTACGTGCTCACATGAAACTACCTCCTGGATAAATTGACGGGAAGCAAAAAACAACACCCTTCTGTATGAGAAATAACAATGATAAAAATACACAGCCACCTTTCTTCTCTCCATTAAGGAAACCTAGAACTATACAGAATGAACTTTAAATATCAGTTTTTACCAAAAGATCAAGGGGTAGAGGCTGTGAATATGAAAGCAGATGAGAAATTTCTCCACTTACAGATTACGAGACAGTGCTTTGCCAATCTGATAAGGAATTTCAAAAAATGATAAATGAACATTTCAATACTTCTCAAAGGCTTTGGAACTTCTGCAAAAAAATTAGAATGAACAGCGACTGAACTATCCATTATCCTGTGTTTGCAAAGGTTAGCTTGTGCAGAGTAGTCTGATGAGAAAGGGCAAAAGGCGGGGAAGGGAAGACCCTTGGCTGGCATTATTTCCATTACAGTAACAACTGTCACTCACTCACTCCCTGCCAGCTTTCCTCTATGCCAGGCATTGTCTCAATGAGGACCTCAGCCACACGGTGTGGTAGCTAATCCTGCTACTTCCATTTCGCAAAGTAATTGGGAGCAACTGAAGCTTAGATAAACAGGAAGGATATCAATTTGCAAGAAGGGCAGAATTTCTGCAGGAAAAGAATGTATGACGGGAAAGGTTGACGTTGAAAGGCAATAGAAAGTGGGAATTTGGATGAAGAAAATCAGAGGAACCAGGAATAGTTAGGGAGAGATATTTCCTAGGAAATCAGAATATGAAGAATTACAACAGAGAAATAGATGATCTCTCACCCAAACACTTAAGTATTCTCATTAGGGAATAATAAAAGGCACTTGGTAGCTGGTTTAAAGGAAATGATACTAAAAATTAGGCTGCTGGTGGCCTTTGCTGTATTCTCAACACTACAGAACTTGCTTCAAGACATTTATTTATTTCTCCTACTCTTTTCATATTTATCGCACATGCATAGTCTTGCATACCAAAATAGCTTTTCTATTCTCAAAATGCAGTTCCTCTGACCAAAAAGATAGCTGGGGAAAGAACCTATTTATCTTTGATTTCAATAAAATAATGATAGCCTTGCACTTGATAGTATTTTTCACATGTCAAAGTCATAAAACATCAAGTTGAACATGACAGTTTTATTTTAAGTCGCTGCCTAGATATAAATCCTTTTTAAAAATCCTTCAATCATTCCTTTAGAAAAAATAGCAATACTGAAAACTTTCTAAGAAGCTTATTTTCACTGGAAGCCATATCTCTGATACATCTTAGACATGTTGGACTATACCGTCAATACGCTTTTAAGTCATATTGTTATAAAAATCACATAAAGCAAAATGTGCCCTCTGTGAAAGAGATTTTATCAGGATCTTGGCCAGGTAGCCACCGAAAATACTTCTGAAGTATATTTGCTAGATAAGGACCATAGATTATTCCTTGTTCAAGAACAGAAAATCAGAACAGGAGTAGTTCATACATTTCTATAAAAATTCATATACTATTTCTGACATAGAAAATTAATTGATTCCTTACAAATAGCTCATGTTCATAATAAGTGTTCAAAATGCAATTTAGACAGTTGATGAAACATTCGTAGAGTGCTTAGTGTATGCCACTGCGCCCAGCAATGGGGAACACAGAAATGGATTAATCTCAGCTTGAAGGAACTTGTCCTCTATTGAGGCAGAAAAGCATGGGCCAAACTAACTTGAATCACTATAGAAAGGGCCGTCATGACATAGCCAAGGTGCATGGAGACAAAGGGACACATGACAACACCTTCAGAGAAAAGCCTGAGTAGGGGAAACTCAGAAGACACGAGTAGCGCTGAACTAAGCAGGCAGGACAAGAGGCAGAAAGCCGACTGAGTTCAGTGTTCAGCATCTTTCTAAACGAAAGTGGAGCATTTCTTATGAATAATCATCTGTTATTACTGAATGTTGGTTAAGGCTTTTGTCTTCTCTGCTAATATGTAAACACAGATCTAAGTAAAACAGTAAGGAACCAGAGGGAACCAGAGCGATACAATTATTAACATTTATCTACTTATTGTTGTCACACTGTTCTGTAAATATAATTTCAACGAAAATCCTTACAAGATATTTTGTGCAATGTTACAATATAAAATCATGTCAGATTCTAAAGAAAAATGAGATTAAGAGTTTTCTATTTACAGTGGAAAGACTCATGCTGAAGATATAACAATCAGAGCTGGGCTTTGATTAAAGAATCAAACAGGATACAAAGAACATGTTTTATTCAAACTTCTCACCATATTTATGTAAAATAAGTTCCACTGATATATATATATATATATCATAAGTGTAAAAAAGGATTTAAGAATCTTAGAAGTAATTTTATCGCTTAGAAAAATTTGATTTGATTTGTATTTAAAATTGTTGTAAACTTCAAATTTTGCACTTATAGATATCAATAAAATGGGGGGGGGGAGTACAGTTAGATATGGAAGATACACAGAGCAAACCATACAGAACTGGGAATGTAGCGCGTCAGTCAGAGCACCTGGCTCGCTACTCCATGGCTCTGGTTTGATTTCCCAGCACTGCATGAGATGGGCATGGTGGCACAGGTGTCGTTCCAGCCCTTGGGAGGCAGGGGCAGGAGAATTGAGTATGAGGCCAGCCTGGACTACATAGTGAGTTCAAGACCACCTAGGAACCTAAAGCATGACCCTGTCCCAAAATGACTCATATATACCTTAACTCAAAAATTCAAATTATATTATAGGCATATTAACTCATTAGAACAAATTCACACTATTAGGCAATTATCCATGCATACCTGAGAAGACAATCAGTTATTATGTCAAATTCATTTGATGCCAAGCCTACTAGTAGAACCTCGAACAGAAAGATTCCTGCTGCAGGGAAATCCAATTCATATCAATCTCACTTTCTCAAAACTATAAAGCATAATCAAGTATCATGTGCAGCTTGGAGTTATTTTGGTCTTTTACTTATGAAATAATAATCTACTGATTTACAGCATTCATGATTCATCTTTTGCACAATAATGTTTCTCAAGCGTAAAAGAGATGAAAAGTTATTTAGATAAACATTTTCAAGTTTTTTAAACAAGTTATGTACAAATAATTTTCCCGTTAAAAATTAAGAATTTAACTAAAGTAACTGTTGGCATTAAGAATATTGTCTGTAATTCAGATGAATTCAGTATTTGTAAAAGAGCAAAGTGAATCAGAAATCTTCTTTCTCCTGCTCAGTCTCTCCCACAGCAGTGCCAAGACCTAGAGCAACTTAGTATGGCATAACTGTGGTGTCTTCAGATTTTGCTGCTATTCGATACAATCTGATCTCTCTGGAGCTTCTTAATACTTGAAGATGCCAGCTTCTGAGACATTTAATGACACTTTCTGATATAATTATAATCTCACAATTCTGAATTTCTCTATAAAATTTAACATCATATATTTCTGTCAGTTAGAGAGATGTTGTTTTGGAGAAAAGAGTCCCTACTTAGGAGGCAGATACTGGGCCTGGGTTGAAACTACCATTCCATAGCAATGAGGATGCAGGCAAACCACCTGCCCTTAGGAATCCTCTTTTTTTTTTTTTTTTTTCACACTGAAAAAAAAGTTTTAAAAGAGCTTCTATAAGTTACCACAATAATTTAACGAGCTGCTATTTACACATGCAAAGAACTCATTTCAACACTTGGTGCAAGGGTCCAACCCAAAAGTGCCACATCATTATTGCCTGAGGTACTAAGCTCCAGTCAGTTATATATTTTTATCTTTCTTCTATGTGTCTATTAATTATTTCCATTAAGAGAATCAATTCAGAGTGTGCTTCCCCTCCCCCATAAAACAAGGTAAAAATGCAGGAAATGATATATCTTGAAAGTTCCAGTATATAAAATTGATTATAATTGTTGATTTCGGCAAGGGTAATGTCATCAATGAATGTTAACACAATTATATACAAAGTGGCTGGGGGACCAGAAGAATGGCACAGTGGTTAAAGTGCTTGTCTAGCAAGTGCAAGGGCCTGGGTTCAATTCCCAAGCTGGGTGTGGTGGTACAACCCTGTAATGTTTGCATGTGGGAGACTGAGGCAGGAGGATTGCAGTGAGTCCAAGGCCAGCCTAGGCTAGATAGTGAGCTCAGAACCAGCCTGGGCTACACAGCGAGACCCTGTCTCAAAAAAAAAAAAATGTGGTTGGGGTAAATATCAATGTCATCATAGTAAAAATGTTTTCAAGGCAACTGTCTTAGATTCTTTAAAATATTTATTTTTAAGTAAATCAGAAGAGAGGGGAACTTAGGGTGCTGTTCTACATTGAGGTACACTAAAGGGATATATCAGCCAATTGTAGCATGTTAACTCCAACAGAGGAAAATGCATCCACTTGAAATAAATTTGTGAAAGGATATAATTTTTTTATAGATGATATGTTGGAACATGTTAGTAAATACTGTCACTACTTCATTTCATTAGGAATGTATGATAATGGTGTGTTATTAGAAAACAGCCTAGTTTGAAAGAAAAAGTGTTTAGGGTGCTGTGTTATGAAATTTGGAGCCACTTTTATGTAATTTTGTAAAAGGGAAACTGGCACACACCTGGCAAAGTATTAATACTTGATGAATCTGGGAAAGTGTATGTTTCTTCACTACACAATTTCTCTAAGAAGCTTCCGAGAGTTTGAAATAACTATTTTTTAAATAAAAGAAAAATATAATTCAAATTTTTATTGGTGTACGACCATCAGTAGGAGAGCACATGTCTCAACGGTTGGCAGGACTTTAATCTGGCCCAAGAACTCATGGTCCTCTTGTGTGAATATCCTATACAAACTTCTTCCCATGAATGTGAACACAGCTCTTGGCATGATGGGCCATCACTCTTGTGGTTTGTTGCCAAGGGCAAAGCTATTTTCCGATGTAAGGAAAAGTCACGATCATGATCATAATCACAACGTATCTAACATAATCTTTGAATATGCCCATATTTGTCTACTATGAAGTGATTGTCATGATCAAGCTGATTAATATAATGCCTTATTACCATTGTCTGTGTATGTGTGTGTGTGTGAGTGTGTATGGCGAGAAGATTTAAGATTCACTACCTTAGCAAATTTTAAGCATGTAATATATCATATAATACAATCACCATATTGCACCTTAGATTTCAAGAATTTATTTATCCCAAAATGCTACATGTTACAGCCAGTATTCCTCATTTGCTCTCCCCAGAAGACCCCAGAAAGCATGATTCTACCTCAGCTTTTGGAGTTTCACACTCTTAAGGTTACACATACAAGAGAGATTGTGAAGTGTCTATGTCCAGATTATTTCACTTTACAGAGCGCACTCCAATTTCACAAGTGTTACCAGTGGCAGAATTCCATTCTTAAGAGGTGAGTCATATGGCATTGTGCAGGTAGAGCACATTTTCTGTAGTCATTGGTCTGACACAGTTCCTCTCACATCTCAGCTGTGTGTGTGTTCCCATGGATAGGAGCAGGCAGAGGAAGTGCCTTCCAAGATGGAGCCCATCCACACGCATGCTCAAGGGATTATTATGACAGAGTGGAAGCACAGAAGGAGAAAAGAGGCTGAGATTCCCATGTAATTTAAGAGCAAAAATGGCAGAATCTACTGACTCGTTCACTGATTTCGGGGGTGGCCTCGGCTCAGACTGTTTCTTAATTTATTCCTAATGGTTAAGTACATGCAGCACATCAAAAATTATGGAGCTGATGTTGTCAATATGCTCCTAACCACTATCTTTGTAATTTATCTTAAATTATTTAAATTATTTTCTGGAAAACTGTGCTTATTTCAAGGTATTATGACCTCCTCGGTATGAAGAAATACAAGATTATTTTGTATGTGCATGTGTTTTAGTATATGAAATTTTTAATGTTAACAAATACAATTTTGTCTTAAAATTTTATCTCACTCTAACACCATCTTTTAATTAAAACTGTATTATACTAAATATACAAAGAATTTATACTAAATATACAAGAATTTTTAGAAAATCAACTAGGCAAAAGACAATGGATGTTCAAAAACAGACACAAAAGTCTCGGCTCTATAGAGAATGACTAAACTAATTACACTGCAATAGTTTAAGTACATAAAGAAGATATTTTTCCAGGCCCAGTGGCACAGTCCAATAATCCTAGAATTTTAGGAGGCAGAGCCAGGAGGATTCCAATTGCAAATCCAACCCGCGATTTGGCGCAATGGTTTCAAAACAAAATGGGCTGGGATGTGGCTCACTGTGAAAGCCTTGGGCAGAATCTCCAGTACCACAGGAAAACACACACACACACACACACACTCACTCACACACACACACAAACACACATACACACTCAAAGCTAGAAATCACCAGGTTCAGTTTGGTCAATTTTTAAAATTTATTATGAGTTATTTTGAGTGACTGAAGAAAAAATAGTGATAAGACCCTATAATAATATCACAGTCCATCTACCAACAAGGTCAAAATCTGATGTCCTTTACCTGTATAAAATAATCTAAACAAGACTAACTTGCCTGAAGGAAGGTACTATTAAATCTGATACTGTTTAACACACACACACACACACACACATACACACACACACACACACACATACAGCACATACACACACATAAGGTATAAAAGGAATTCCAGACTTCTACCATCTTCTGGTAATCAACATTTGTATCAAAACCAACCACAAAACATTAACATAGAAATTTTAAAATGTTATTTGTATGTTTTCAAAGCTAGAAAGGATTAAAAGGCTAATAAAACAGCCCCTTCTACCAAGACTCTAAACATGAAATTTAGATTTCATTATAACTTAAATTCAAGTATATAATTTTTATATTTGTACTAGAATAATCACTTTTTAAATATATAATATATTCTAGTATGAGTTTTTGATGTTAGCTAAATAAAAAATTACTAAAGTTTCTTTTCTGCAGTTGTCAGGTTAATAATTATATTTGCATATGAATCATTCCATTTTTATACTTTTCACTGAGATAATGCTTAGCACCTTATTTTTATTCAATTTGACTGAAGAGAAAAATCTGTTGACATCGTGTTAGACATGAATTATTCTGCATTACAGGAGACATGACAAGGCGCACTAAAAATACTTTTTGGAAAATAATGATACAATTGAAATGGCTGCTCAGAAGAAAACCGCCAGGACTAATTTTGAGTTATCACAGAAGTTGTATACCACACTGTGTGTACAATCCTATGAGCTCATCCTACATGTACATTTATCTTAAACATACATGGTTTACAGTTTAAAGTAAATTTTAAAACATCTTCATGTAATTCAGAGGACTGTTTAGTCCTAGTAATCAACTGTTTTGGTCTTTAGTTTTTCTTTTTTGTGGGGGTGAGGGGGGTTGGTTCTGCTTCTAAACTCACACAGAGGCCATGCTGGCCTAGAACTCATAGTAATCCTCCTTCTCCAGCCTCCTGAGTTCTGGGATTGCAGGCTTGCACCACCAAGACTCACTATCACGTGGCACATAAAGCCATTTTCCGATAAACAATGATTCCTTTTACAAATATTTAGTTGCTACTGAAATTCAATAATTTGATTTTAAAACCACTTTTTTCCAGATATAACTTAATGGTAGTGGTGGTAAAACATACATTCAGAGGAAATACTACCTTAGACATTTAAAAATTATTACATAACTAATTCATTTAGCTTTTGTCAGAGGTGCTGTCAGAGATTTACTAAATACATCCTGACCAAAGAATTGGCAAGAACATCTTCTATTTTCACTGTTTTATTGGGAACAAAAAAAGAGAGAGAAAGAAAGAAAGTGTCTCTTTAGCAGATATTGTCCCATGCAGAATAATAAAAAGCACAATGTTGGCTATGCAGACAGAAAATCATATCGTGCTTCTTGAAAAATGCCCATCTTCCCCGAATATTGACCATAAAACTGAAAGGAAGGACCAGAGCTCTTTGTTCAAGTAGAAAAAGAGTCATTCTCCTGCCACAGGCTTCCGTAAAATACCCCGTAGATGGAGAGGCAGAGATGGTGAGTGTTTATCTCTCATGGTACTAAAGCCAGCTAAAATTTCTTAAGCAAAAATTTCATAGGATAGCTGTTGCCTTTTTCAAAAATGTCATCATATGGTTCAGTACTGCTCTTCTATTCAGTCAAAATAAAGATACAACTGTGATTATGATGAAACACATACATATATTGTTGTCCTCAAAATAGAGCTATTCATGGGAAGTCAAAAAGATCGAAGTCAGGGCTGGAGGAACGGCTCAGTGGTTGAAGTGCTTGTCTAGCAAGTGCTAAGTACCCTAGTTCAATTCCCCAGCACCACATAAGCTGGGCATGGTGGCGCACACCTGTAATCCCAGCACTCAGGAGGCTGAGACAGGAGGATTGCAGTGAGTCCAAGGCCAGCTTGGGCTCCAAAGTGAGTTCAGGACCAGCCTGGACCAGAGAGTGAGACCCTGTCTCAGAAAAAAGAAAGAAAAGAAAAGCTGCAAGTCATGCCTGTGATCCTAGGTGGGCGCAGAGGATCACAAGTTCGAGCTCAGCCTGGGCCACTTAGCAACGCGACGAGATCCTGTCTCTAAAGATGCCAGTGTTGTAGCTCAGTGGAAAGGCTCTTGGTTTGGTACCAGGCAAACAAAACAAAACACCTAACAAACCCAAACCAAAACACACCACACAAAACAAGAAGCAGCATTTTTACTCCTTGTCTTCATCTTTCATTGAAAACTGTCCCTCAACAGTTAATATCTTACGGTAGAATTGCTAGTGAGACCTAAGAGTCTAAACTGAAGTTCTCTGAGGTCGTTGGCAATGAAGACGTTAGGTCAAAGTAGGACTCCACCAGAACCAAAAATATGACCAGCAGCAAAGGAATCTGCAGTGAAAATGTATTGCCCCCGTGACCTGAGGCCTGCCTAGCAGGTCCAGGCACAAGGCCTCATGTAAAGTGTAAGGGATAAGAAAAAAAGAAGGTGACAACGGGATGAAAGGTAAGACAGAAGGACATAAAGCCATAAAATGGGTAAAAGATAAAAGTGGCCTAAAAGGCAGATTAGATTATGAGCAGTTATCTGTTGTGGGTGATGAGTCAGCGTGAAGTTCCTGACTGGGCTATGTAGCCTGCGTCGGGGTGGGCTTTGGGCAGAACAGAGCAGCCTGATAGGTTGAAAGATCCTGTAGGTCAAGTAAGGCTAAAAAGACAGGTCTCTGGTGGGGGTCAGGGATGTCATTATCTGCTGGCCAACTACTGAGGCCAGCCAAGTTGTGTCTAGGCAGAATAAGCCAGGTCACCGTGGCTGGAAAGGAATGAAAATATAGCCAAGGTCATACACAGAGAGCCGAACACTGTAGGGGAGCAGCAGAGACGTTCAGCACAGCGGTTACAGCACGGGCACCCCTCAGAAGATAAACTGTAATCCACATTCAGCTCAGCAAGGTCTAGAGAACCAGCTCTGTAAGAGTGCAACCGAGACAAAGAGTTTCAGGGCCACAACGGAATATTTAATGAGGAAAATGAAGAATGAAAATCTCACGATGTTGGGCTGGGCACAGACACATATGTTTTAATACGCCCTCCTGGAGATTCTGTTGCCATAGAATATTTTTAGTTATTAAGGTGTTTTAGACCAAAGTGTGGTGGTGCATGCTTATAATCTTAGTTCTGTGGGAGGCTGAGCCAGGAGGATCATAAATTCAAACTTGGCCTGGGAAACTTAGTAACTTAGCAAGGTACTGTCTTTAAAAATATATATCATTTATGAAAATGGTCTGGGGAGGTAGCTAAGTGCAAAAGCTTTGGGTTAAACTTCCTGCACTAAAATAAAAATAAATAAATAAATAAATAAATGTTCTGAACTGGAATAACTTTAGATAAAGATGACATTAACCTTAACATTTTCCTCAGTATAACATATATATAATTTTCCTCAGTGTAATATATATATATATTATATATATACATGCATATATATGCATGTATGTATGCATGTATGTATGCATGTATGTATATGAGGTGTGGTGTTTCCTTACTTTGGCCCCTGATGAGTCATCTTTTACAGAGTTTAACTTAGTTTTGCATTGACAGGTTGTTTCCTGGTCTGTGAGAAGTAGACTGTCTCCAAGCTTTTTCATAGTATCACACACAAGAATGGCTCTCTCATGGACTTGAAAGCCATACATTTGAAATGCTGTCACCAGGGAATAGAGAGTACCTGTCTCCTAGTCTCCATGGGAAGGTGTGAATCAAACTTATTGAGAGTCAATTAGCAAGCACAGAGGCCTAATCTCTGTCCCCCACCTCTGATGTCTCATAGGACTTTTTCCACTAGCTCACTCAGAGTTTTTACCCTTCTGTCCTTATATTTAAGATAAAACTATCATTTTTGAAAAGATAATCTTTTCATAGGTATTTTCAGAGGAGTTGAATATAATCTCTGTTCCCTCTTGTCATCATCTGGAATAAAGTTTTTTTCTTGCTTATTTAACTTTGCCCAGTATTACTTTTCTTTGATACTTTTCATCTTGGTTTTCTATCCTTCATTGTCTCTCTGTAAGTATTATCTCTTCTCCAGGCCCCGCTGCGAGCCACAGGATGTGTTCAAATCCTAAAATCAGCTTCAGGTTCAGATACAGAAGATTAATATTTTATCAGTGTGCAATATTCATAATAAAGCAGACAGAGCCTACAAAGTGTTTTACTATTAATATGAAGGTAATTTCTATCCAGTACTTATAAAATAAAGACACATTTTTAATCACTAGAAAAATAAGAATACAGAAAAAGGTAAAGCAAGATGATACTTAGAAGCAAAGTATTATAGAACCAGAGATTTGGACTTACTGTTTGTTAATGGTTTAATTTTGAGTTCAGATATTACTTTAGTCCTGAGCACAAAGTTAGTAACAAATACTCAAAACTGTGAATATTTCATGTGATCACACAAATAATCTCATTTCTCATCAAAACAACATGATGAACTCTAATAATTCTAGTTGGCTGACCAATAACTTGGTAACCTGATAACCACTTGAGTAAGTGGTCAGCAGGTTTACCCAAAGCTGGTCAACTGGAAGTAGGAGAGGCAGACGTAGACTTAAGTCTCTTGTTCAATATTTGCTACACAGAAGCTGTAAAAATAAGCTAATATCTATCAAGGTTTAGTTTTTCATTACCATATATTACATGTATTTTTGAGAAATTGTGAAATATAAAATCTAGGAGTACCAAAAATAAGTAACATTGGAGTTTCAGAATGGTTTTGTTCCAGTTTGGATTGTCGCTGAAGATTCCATGAAACAGGAGAGCATTAATGTTTAACTTTAAAAGGTTGGATGTACAGGATTTTAGTAAACTAAATATGAATAGAAGTTTTTTCTGTTTAACATAATATTCAGCAATAATTTAAAGAAAAAAACACAAGAGAAGTTTGGGACAGAGTGTAACTATTACATGGGGAAGCTTGACGCCTTCTTGCAACGATTGTCTCAATGAGCAGGAGCCGAGACTCTGGAAATACTGTGTGCATTGCCGAATGGATGATGTAATGTATTAAATACATTTAATTCTGTAAATTGATGATGATTCCAGAGACAGCAGTTAGGGAACCCTCTCTGGGGAATCCAGTTCGGGTTCCACTGACCAATGAGTCCAAGACACAGATGTAGGTTTGAGGTAGGGCTGGCTCGGGATTTCAAAAGAAGGAGCCAGGACAAAAAGTTGTAAAGCAACAAAAATAATTGCTAGTGAGTTTCACAAAAGTGTGAATGAGAAAGAAATCTGTGAGCAGATCCAGATATTTAAAAAAATTACAATCAAATTCATGGAGTTTTTTAGACAAATGCCTGGTACAAATCAGTTCATAGAGTAAAAAATTTAACTGACCACATAATATTAATGTAATTTGTAGTATATTTTCATAGCAATGGGAGCATACTTGTGAGGTGCACACACACAGGAAAAGGGACACAGGGAGACAGAGAATGCATAACCACGAGAACTGAACCCATGGTCTGCATTCTGCGTGTTCTCCCTAGGGAGGAGCTGAAAGCCCAGAAGGACAGGTGGCTTGCTTCAGGGAGTCTTCACAATCTTCCAGACTTCTTAGATTGCTAGATTCATACTGGCGTGTTCTGTCAGGTAGAAAGAAATTCATTTTTCCTTTTGTGGAAAAAGAAAACCTTAAGTAACACAATTTCAGCTACTGTTCCAAAATGATATTGCTTTACTAGTTTTAAGAAATAAAGATATTGATGGGCTGGAAAAATAGCACAGTGGTGAGAGTGCTTGCCCAACAAATGCAAGGCTCTGCGTTCAATTCTCCAGCACCACGTAAAATGGATGTACTGGTGAACACCTGTAGTCTCTGCACTTGGGAGGCTGAGGTAGGATTGCTGTGAGCTTCAGGCAGTTGGGGAAACAGATCCAAACCTTGTCTCAAAAGTAATGAAAGAAGGAAAGAAGGAAAGAATGAGAGAGAGAGAGAAAAAAGAGAGAGAGAGAGAGAGAACAGATCCAAGTATTCAATAAAATAAAGATTAAAATCAAATTCATGGCATTTTTAGACAAAAGTCTGGTACTGGTACAAATCAGTTCATGGGATAGTTTCATCAACTAATCTTAATGTAACTTATAGTATATTTTCATTGTAGAAAAGAGAATGAATGAGAGAAAGAGAGAAAGAAAAAAAGAAAGAAAGGCAGACAGACCTTGAATAGCACCATATATGTCATGACTACACTGAGGATTAATTAATGAGTTCTGGACAGAGCTACAGTTTTAATGATGGATACTCAATCTAGGGAAATTCAATTTCATTAAAACTTATATTTAAATAGAAAGCCTAAATAAGTATATACTGAAAGTAGAACTATTTACTATTCCTTGGCACCGCAAAAACTGGCAAAACTTGTGCTTTCCCTAGGGGAAGTGTTCTTACCAGCAATGAGAGGAAAGCTATGTTTCAGGGAATCTTCTGGGTAAATGCCAGACTTGAAAATCAATTTTTCCCTGCCTCAATTCACCCAGATTCAGATACCTAATATATCGTGAAAATCTATTGGTCTATTAAAATGTTTGCTTATTTCAAAGTTATTTTCCTTCTCTACCAACTTTAGATACTTAAGAAAATTATAAATTCTGAAAGAAATATGATTTGAGTATAATATTGCTATGCTATAATCATAATTGTACATGGTAGAATATAGAAAAATGGTGGAAGGGACCTTCTAGACCTTGAATGAAATTTCAGTCAAAAGTGTGGACATATATCTATCTTCAAGATGGTGGAATGAAAAGCACAAAGGAACAATCTAACTGTAGTGAAAATTTGTAAAAAACCAATTCTTGGAAGCAGGTAAGAATTAGCCTCCAAATGAAGTAACTTTGAGAACGAGAGGAGAGTCTAAGACTACAGGCAAGATTATCTTTGCAGATATGCTTAACCTGAAAAATTTATTTTTCACAGAAGTACCATTTAACAATTCTGAGCCACTCTACATGTACATTGGACTTAAATAATGAAGCAACTAATCAAGAAAGTGGATTTAGAAAGCCCGGTTTCTCACTGTTGAGTGAGTGTTGCAGATAATCAAGGAAAGGGGATGGGATAATTGGTGTCATCCAGGCGAGATAAGAAGGAGCGCAAATGTATAGATGGCTACATAGAATATATATATATATATATATATGATGTGATACGTGTGTATATTTTTTGAGACAGAGTCTTACCCTGTAGTCCAGGCTAGCTATGAGCTCACTATGTAGCCCAGGCTGGCTTTGAACTCCTGAAAATCTTTGCGCTTCAGACTCCCAGGATCTGGGAATTACAGGTGTGCTCTACCATAGATAGTTTACGTTGTGCTGGAGAATCAAACTCAGGGATTCATGTTTGCAAGGTGGTTTTTTTAACTGCTGTGCTGTTTCCTCCAGCCCTGAAAAGTATTACAGTGTATACACACATGTATTTTCTTGTTTTTTTCAGTAACTTAATGCACAAAATACATACTCTACTCACGAATATATAGAATATTCTCCAGAATAGATCATATGATGGGACATAAAACAAATATGAATATGTTTCAATAGGCCAGAATTCTCCATATCTTGTTCTAAGTCCACAATGAAGTGAAATTAGAAATCATTCCAGAAACTTGTTAAACTTTTATACAGCCTATTATTTCTATTCTTAAGGGTATTACTAAGAAAAAGAAAAAAAGTTGTCCACACAAAATCTTGTACATGACTCTTCATATTAGCCAAAGACAGAAGCAAACCAAACACTCACCACCTGATGACTGCGTAACCTAACACCCAACAACATGAAGCAGAGGAATGCTGACACACGCTGCGAAGAAAACATGTGAAATGAAAGGCCAGTTATAAAGGATGACATGACTCCACTGATAGGAAATGTACACAATGAGCCAGTCTACAGACAATGTCGGTGGCTGCTTTGTGGTGGGGTGACTGGGAGGAAGTGAAGGGTGACTAGTAATGTCTGTGACATCACTTTTTGTAGTGACAAAAAATGCTCTAAGATTGTGGTGATCAACACGCAATGCTGTGAATACATCCAGAAGCACCGAGTTGTAACATATTTAACAGGTGAACAGCAGGGTCAGTTAGTCAAATCCCAGTAAAACTGTCATTCAATTCAAAAAGGAAAGTTGTTATGTCAATAAGTTTATTTTAAAATGTTACATTTCATGCATGTTGATAGCTAATAAATTTTAAGTTGTGTACATAAGTTCTAACATGGAAGAATCATCTACATATTATTTTACTAAGTATTTATGACTTTCTTACTTCATCTTAATGTAAAATTCTGAATCCATTTAAAAATACTTCAACCTACTGCTGACATCAAGGGGCATGAACAGTGCTGCTCATCAGGTAACATATTCAAATCTTTAAAGCACAACAC
Source organism: Ctenodactylus gundi (assembly GCA_004027205.1). NCBI lineage: Eukaryota > Metazoa > Chordata > Mammalia > Rodentia > Ctenodactylidae > Ctenodactylus > Ctenodactylus gundi. The sequence goes on along the minus strand of PVKB01003917.1, from coordinate 12,357 downwards.
AATATTGTGTAAATAGCTAAGGTAATTTCTGATGAATGACCAGGAAAAAATAGCTGCTTAAAGGGAAGACCAGAACAATAAACAGAAAGAGAGGCAGAAAGGGAGATGCTTCGTCCACAAGGAGGGAACAGTATTTTCTAAAGCAAAAAGGATGAGGGAGGAAAATGAGAAAGAAAGAAGAGAAGCAGGAGCAGGACAACGGAGAGGAAGAAGAAGGAGAAACAGAGGAAGACGGGCATCGGAGGCTCAGGTACTTTTAATTTTACAAATAGCTTCTTTCACAATTGTGATATTACGGAAGCAAGCTCTCAATTTACCAGAGCAGCAATGTTTTCATAAAATTTAGAAGAGCTGATAAGCATCATTTCATGTAGGCAAATCCTGTCCTGTTTATGACAAGCAATAATGATAATCTTAATTATTGAGAGTGTCCAGAATGCTCAGACGGAAGTTAAGCTGCCAGCGGCCAGCATGCAGAGCCATCGGGGAGAGAGTCGAGAGCCAGGCCGCGACAGCTGCTGCAAAAGTCATAATCTGAGATGAGAAAAAAATAAAAACCTGGCCTAGTGAGTATTTAATGTTTGAACACCCCTGTAGAGAAAAGGCAGCTTCCTGAGAGGAAGTTCAATCAGGACCAAGGACAGCTCAGACCCCTAGGAGCAACACCCTTCCATGAGTGCCTTGTACACACATTCATGCTACTTACTGCTCAGAAATGGTTAAGAAATATTTTTAAGTATTGATTCAACATGTAGAAAAACAATTTCCAAAACCAAAAAAAAAAACCCTCATAAAAAGCAAAACAATTCAACTTTTAACTACAATTAATCAGCCCGCCAATTCACTTATACACCCATTTAAACATACAAAAATAATTTATCTCAAGATATGACTAGTTAGGCTGAAGGAATGACACAATGGTTAAAGTGCTTGCCTTACAAATGCAAGGCCCTGAGTTCAATTCCCTGGCACCACATAAAGCTGGTAGTAGTGGTACACACCTGTAATCCCAGCTGCAGGGAGGCTGAGACAGAAGGATTGCTGTTAATTAAGTCCAACATTTGCTTGGCCTACAAAGTGAGTTTAGGATGCGCATAGACTGCAGAGCAAGACTCTGTCTCAAATACGATTAGCAAAAGAGATTCCCATGATTCTCCATTGTACAATAAACTATTCAAAAAGATCCTAAACTGTCTCAAATTTAATTAGCTTAGTCAAGGATTTTTCCTTAGATGTCCTAAAAATAGTGTGGAATGAAGAGTTAAGGGTATGGAAATATATAGAAAAGGTAAGAGTATTGTTCCTTATGTAGAGAAGAGGGGGGTGATGTCACAGACACACAGAGATGTGACCCATTCGATCATTAATTATAGTATCCCAGTGAACGTGTATTACACTGCTGGAGCCTCATGGTCCTGCTTGCCGTCTCTGTGCCTATGCTCATGTCAGGGCCTGCAGACAATATTTTAATGTATTATTCATATACCAAGGACTGCCTTGTGTTCCCACCCATTTCCAGTTCTATGAGAAACACAGAAACTGTAGAAAAAGAAAATGAAACATTATCAAATGAAGATACATGTGGCTGTGCTTGGTGGCACAGTCTGGCAATTGCAGCACTTTGGAGGCTGATTTAGGAGGGCCACAAGTTCTAATCAAGAGTGGGAGAATTAGCAAGATCCTATCTCAAAAATCAAAAATAAAGAAAAAGTTCTAGAACTGTACCACAGAAGAAGGCTGGTATCCCAATAAAACACACACACACACACACACACACACACACACACACACACACACAAAGAAAAAAAGAAAAGAAAACTTAGACTAGAAGGAAATTATTCTATACTGATGAACAGCCTGGAGAGTTGAGAGAAAGAAACTCCAATCAACACAATATGTAAAATTAAAAGATTGAATGTTACGTTTTCTGAGATAAAACACAAATCTAAGATGCACTCTCTAAACACTCTTCTTCAACATCATAACTTAAATGCTAGCAAGTGAAATTTAACAGCAACAACAATAACAAAAGAACATATAGATTGGAATGAAAAATACGAAATTTTCTTCATTGACAAAAATCCTAACTATACACAAAATTTTTCAAAAACTTGTAATTGTAATACTAAACTAGATAACTATGCAAAAAGCAATTCATTTATATATAATAAATTAACATCAGGAATAATAAAATCAAAAATGCTAGTACAATATAAAAATGGAGTATTTACAGATAAAAATAATAAAATAATTCCAGAATTTTCATATAAGTATCTTCAAAACAAAAAGAAATAAAGGACTGAAATAAATAAAGATATACAATCTTCACATTTTAGAAGATTCAGCATCATTAAGATGTAAATTCTCAGCAAATATACATTTCACCTAGCAATTTACAAGTTAATATGGATATATATGTATATATATATATATGTATGTATGTATATATATATATATATATATACATGTATACATATATGTATGTATATATGAAAAGGCAAAGAAATTAAAAAGGCAAAATAATTTTTAAAAATTACATTGCAGGATTTGAAGTACCGGACTCTAATACTTACTGCAAAAGTACAGTTATTAAGATAGTGAACACTGGCATAAGGATAAAAAGTTTCAACAAATGTTGCTAGAAATATTAGGTATCCAGATGTAAAACTACCAAATCAAACCAAACCAAAGCTTTGCATTCTCTTAACTTTCGCACAGGATATGTACAAAGATGCACATGAAAGGTGTGATCATGAAACGTGGTAAAAAATTAAGTAAAAATTTAGACATATTTATTGGAGTAAGACACATGGCCTTTATTTCCTCTCAGAATACTGCCCCTACATTTGAACAGCTAAATCATCAGTCAGTGAATAAATGTAAATTAACGGAATGAGATACTACTATACATCTATTATAAAGGTTAAAATGAAATGAGAGGAAACTGTACATCATCTTCTGCAATGCTGATCATACAAATGAACATTTCCATTTAAGATAAATAAAATCAAGTTCAGTAAAATTTATGCTTACTGTAAGTCATATATATATAAGTGAAATATTTGTTCATAGTCTCAAAACCAATAACTGACTCACATATCCTTCCACATGTGAGTGGGTAAACAAACTGATTCATTTAAAAAACAGTAGTTGGTAACGTCAGAGATATCCCAAATGCAATATGTTAAATATAAAATGCCACGGGTATGTCTGACATCGTTTCATTTAATTTTTCTCCCGGTGTACCCACACTGTATTGGCATTCCCACTGCTGAACGAAAATACAAGACACTCACAGTTTAAAAGACAAGGGGCTAATTTGGGTCACAGTTTGGGGAAATCGAGTCTGTAGTTGTCTGACTTTAAGGCGCAGATGGCATAGTAAGAGAGGCTTGGCTGAGGAAAGCCACCCGGGAAGCAGAGACAGGAAGGACAAGCCCGGGATGGACTTGTGCCCCAGCGACCCTGGTGTCACTCCCTTTGGAATCAGGCTTCCCTTCCTCCAAACACATTTATCTACCAGTGTATTAATGGATCCTCCTACTAATGAGTGCAGTGCTGTCTTGGTCTCATCACCTTCCCAAAATCTCCCTTTTGGACACACAAGACTTTTGATGAACATACTATATTTAAACCACAATATTCCACTTCTAGCCTTCCAAAAGCTCCTGTCCGTCTTGTTAGGTAAAGTGAATTCAAACCGTCTCTAAGAGTGGCCGAGGCCCTAACAATTCAAGGACCGCTGAAGAGTTTAAATCCAAGCCTTCCTCTGAGATGCAAGGAAAACTCTTAGCTGTGAGCCTCTGTAAAAATAACGACAAAGTTAAATATTTCTCAGACAACAGTACTGGGGAAATGCTTCCATCCCCAATGGGAGGACTAGGGGGAGTGGAAGAACACAGATCAAAGGAGGACCCAAACCCAGCAGGGCAAATACTAAATGCCATAGCTCTGTGTCCAGCACCGGGGCTGAATGTGATGTGGGCCAACTGCAAACACACAGAAGGCTCAGGCAGTGCTGCCCACAGAGGCTCCCTGGTTGCAGTCAGACGGCCTCCCCCAGGATGGCTCCTCTCACTGGCTGCAGAAACAATCGATGTTCTTGGCATCTCCAGCTCTATGAGGTCTCTACTGTATCTCTGACCTCACTTTCACAGCTCCACAGATTGCTCTCTCAGGGACAAATTGCTGAGTCTCTTACTCCTTCCTTTGAAATCTGGGTGAAAACTTCCATGACTCCATAACTTCTACAGTTCTGCATACCTGAAAAACCAGTATCATATGGATAACCCCGATGACTTTCAACAGTGCCAGTGGTAGTTCAACCCTGCTTAGACCAATGGATGAACTTGAGAAAACACTTCCCTAGATAGCACTGAAAGAGGAGGGTACCCTGGGCTTTGGGGTCTTTCCAATAGTGCAGTCTATCAAAGATACTTACCCTGACCCTTTGCACCTATGGTAGACATGACCTGATCACTTCCTGAGATGTTCTCAGGGCATCTTTCCTATGGTCTAAAGTGAAGCACTGACCTTCCTTTTACTCATGCAAATCTCTTCAACAATCACATTTTCTTCCGTGCCAATTTTAAGTATGGTTCTTTTCAGGCCAAAATTTTAACTTTCTTTTTAATTTTCTGCTCAGCCTTTTGCCCCGGATTCATCATAAGCTAACTAAAAGCACCCTCCAGTAACCATATCACAACCTGAATATTGGGATATTTAAATTCCCTGGGCCAATTCAATTAGTCCATTTTCCTTACTCTAAGTCTCTTGCAAAATCTCAGGACCTGGGCAAGACATGGGTAACTTTTTTTCTGCCACAGCATAACACATGGCCTCTAAAACAAATGGCCAAGGAAGTTCTTGCTCCCAATTGAAATTTCATAGCCTTCATATCCCCATTCCTATCAGCATTCTGATCTTCTCAGCTCCTACAAAATCACCACTCAAACTCTGTTGGCAGCATTCTTGGATTTTCTAAGTTGATCTCCAAACCCTTCCCAACTCTACAAACCATACACTTCAAGTACCACATGGTCAGTTATAATCAGCACTACAGCACTGCCTCTAGTACCGGTTTCCTATAGCAGTCAGTTTTTCCATTGCTAGATAAAAATACCCCAGATGCATAATTAAAAGGAGTGGTATAATGTGGCTCATAGCTTTGGGGAAGTAATCTATGATTCGACGGCCTTCAAGATCAAAAGACCATGGGGAAAGTCTATGGAGAAGGGGTACTGCTTGCCTCCAAACAGATAGGAGACAGGGAAAGAGGAGGATCCTGGGAGGAAGACATACTCTTCAAAGCCACACCCCCAGTGATATACCTCTTCTCACCAGGTCCTAACTTTTAGCTTCACTATGAAGTAATTAACATGTCTATCAATCTGCTAATAAGCATAGTGCCCCCATGTTCCACACCTCCTCACACTCCCACTTCTGGAAATATGAGACTTTTGTAGAACATCATAGATCTAAACCATAACATAAAACATGCAAATGGGGAATGATTCCAATGGAACCCGTTGGATTGGATACTTAGATTAAAATAATAATCGCACTAGTAGTAGATATTTAAAAGCAGAAAGATAATTATGTGAGTTTTTGAGAAAATGAGAAGGTAATAAGCCTGAGGTTTTATACTAAACAATGCCGATATCTAGCCAATGAGCAAAGAAAGATGAGACAGCAAAATCAGTAAGAAATCAACACAGGAGAGAATTTGACAGGCCACTTTCCCAGAAATTCCAGAAAATTGAATGCCTTACTCTTTCTTGTACCCAATTGTAGAGCCCACTTTTAATATCAATTACTATGGAGAAACTTCTGAAAATAAATTTTAAATGGACTTAATTTGGGCTTAACACAGAAGCACTGAGCTGAAAATAATGCTTAGAATTCAGCACTTTAAAATTTGCTTAATGCCTATGAAATTTAGAAGAGAAAATATTATATTTAAACATTATGCTCTAGCCATTTTCTTTAGAACTTTGTCCACAAGACAGTTATAGATTACTCTCATTTAAAGTAAAATATTATGTATAAGTAGAATCATTGTCTGAATGCATAATTAGGAAATGCTGTATCCCCCCCGCCACACACACACACAGAACTACTTGAGGTTAATTAGCTTGATTACAGCAATCACTTCTCAAAAGATGCTCACATCAAGTCATCACATTGAACTTCTTAAATATATACTTTTAATTTTTCAATTACACAGTATTAAAGCCAGAAAGAAATAAAACCATCCCAGGGAAAAACTGGAAGAGACACAAGGAATTGTTTCCTATTTGTTATATTTAACTCATAGGCATATTCATCCATTTAGGAGTCTTTACAATAGCCATATAAATAGTGTTTATAAAGATGCACATATTAGTTCCACAAATAAGTGTGAATCTGGCAAAATGGGTCACTGCTAAGTAGTATTTCCTCATAATTTCGATATTAGCCTCTGCTATATTATCTAATGCAATGGCTCTCAACTTTTAGCACACTGCAATCGACCAATGGGATGCCTCAAAAGCTATGTGGGGGGCCAAATCCTGAGAAGGGATGCTGGAGTGGGCCCAGGCCCACGTGATGGCCCTGTGCGCTGGACTTATGCCACAAGTTGAGTGTCCTTCTTAACTGCATCTCTCCTCGTCAGTAAAAGATCACAATTAACCACGCCAACAATATATTGTAAATGTACAGTAGAGATATGATAAGACAATACTTAGAATATTTTTTGCAGCACCATTCCAGGATGAGATTTTAACATGCTGGGCTTTTGTACTTAGAGAGATGTGTACACCTCTTCAGAGATAAGAACTCTGTACTATGGCCCTTTGTGATCACAGTAAAATGACACTGTCTTACTCACTTTGTCATTGCTAGGACATAACACCCACCATCCATGACTTAAGGAAGAAAAGTTTATTTTATCTCAGAGTTTTCTGAGAACTCCATCTATCCACAGGGGCTGGCCACAGTAGACAGACTTGACAGAGGACTAGATGGAGAGAAACTGCTCCGAGTGAGGTAAGAGCAAGGAAAGGAGGGGCTAGCCTATCTCCTTCCCAGTCAAGTCCCAGTGCTCTGCCCCTTCCCACCGGCCCACCTCCAAGCAGCACAGGAAATCAATGGATTAGTACCCATGACTGAATCACCTTCCAATGTCAGGCTTTTTTGAGGGACAGTCCAGATCCGACCACAACGTATGCGACTATGGGGGCTTTTGAGCTGTGATTGTTGGTTCTTGTCGGACCCTTATGCTTAAACTCATTTTATGTTTTTATTTAACTCTTAGCTCCTTTACAAGAAATAGAAACCACAATTTTCATTCAAAAAGGAGAAAGAACAAGTAACAAATAGCATAGCTGGTTTTGAAGCTAGAGAGCCCAAAAAAAGGAAACCCAATCTTTTGAATACTTTCTATTGCTTTTCAAAAAAAAAAAAAAAATCCAAGCTACAGCATCATGAAATGAAACAGAAAGGGGCCTATTAGAGCTGGAACTTGCTGATGCAGGATGTGCAACCTCTGCAGGGGCAGCACTGCTTTTAACTGTTGAGTAAACAAGATGTGTAACACTGTCTTCCTCTGTTTATGATATCTGCAAAGTTAAAATCAATAATTGTGTGACATCGTGCTCTTGTATAAGCAATATTGTGATTTTTATAATTCCTGTTGTGTATTTCCAACAAAGGAATATATTAATTTTCCCCACATGCTATATTTCTCTCCAAGTAAGATAATAATTAGAATTATGGATTCATATCACTCTTCACTTCAGCTTTCTATCTGCTGCATGCATACAATTAGCTCTGTTAACAAAAAACAGATTTGGAGACGAACATTTTATGACAAATATAGCCATAACTAAACTACCTGAGCTCTCCATTATGAGATGACAATATTTAATATTCTTTTTGGTTCTCTGAAAAGTGATTCCCATTTACCCAGTGGCAATGTCTAGCCAGTTGGATAAAAAAAGCAAATGAATAATTTATGTATTTAGAGAGCATGTCAAGAAATATTCTTGGTCAAACAATTCTAAAAAAATACATTGTAAGAGATACAATGAAAATCATCCAATGCTGTAGTCTTATGCAAAATATAATAACCTGCTAAATTACAACTATGATTAATTTAGAAAACAGTTATAGCTGGAATTACTATTGATGATAGATTCTTATTTCATAGGAAGGGCATTGATAACATGTTACATGTATTGCCTACATACAACCATATAAATTAAGGATGTAATCAATGGGACAACTCAGGATCTCAAACTTAGCTCTAGATAGCTTTCCCCAAAATTTTGAAAATACTCTTTTTATTTTTACAGCTCTTGTCTCCAATAGAATCCAATAACAAACTTTCAAACCTATGATGAGTTATATTATTCTGTTAATAGTTAACTTCTCTTCTGCTGCAAAGGGCCTTTGAGCTAGTTAAAATAGCAAAGTGTAAAAATTATGACTTTCTTCTAGAAATAAGGCAACAAAAGTATTCACTAATATATCTGTGAACTTGAAATACATTCTGCACTAAGGATAATGCTGGTTAATTTTAACACCTCCCAGAATACTGTGTTTATTTTTACTATTGGTGACAATATTTACTGATCATTTAATGTATGCCATGTTTTTTGTGGAAATAATTTATTTTAATCAGATAGATGGTATTTATCAATTAAGGAACTGAGATATGGTGGTAACAACTAACACTGAAATTTCCAGTATGCCCTCCTGCGTCCCACCACAGCAGGAAGGTCCATAGCCCCATGACTCTTCCTGCACTGAGTGGGAGAAGCTCGCCTAGTAGGGACACCTCCAGGGAGCAGCACCAGGACTAGGGTCTTTGTCTTCCCTGGTTTTTCTTTACCCTTCCTTCCTTCCTTCCTTCCTTCCTTCCTTCCTTCCTTCCTTCCTTCCTTCCTTCCCTTCCTTCCTTCTTTTTCTTTCTTAAGTGGAAACTCTTATTACATCAGTGAATCAAAAGGCTAAGCCAACCAACTACCTTTGTAAAACACAATACCTTTCCTCCGGGTGCAGTGGTATACACTTGCACGCCTAGCTACTCGGAGGCTGAGGCAAGGGGATTCTAAGTTCAAATCCAGCTTGGGAATCTTAGGAAGACCTTGTTTTAATATAAAATAAAAATGGGCTAGTCCAGGTGTAGTATCTCACACCTGTTATCCCAGCACTCTGGGAAGCTGAGGCATTTGGTTGGAAGGTTTAGGCCCAGCACGGGCAATTTAGCACATCCCTGCCTTAAAGAATAATGGCGAGAAAAAGGAATGGCTCTGGATATAGCTCACGTAAAGGGCTTGGGTTCAATCTCCGGTACAAATGAATAAACAAAGACTGGGATGTAGGTCGGTGGTAGAGCGCTTACCTAGCATGCATGAGATCCCAGAATCCATTTCCTATCCTGGAAGAAAGAAGCTCCATCTTTTCTGAGGTGTGTTTCTCATGACACACAGCTTTCCTGCCCCGGGTGCAGTCAATGGCTTTCAGAGTGTGTATGTGTTACACATCCCTGGCCACAGTGAGTATCAGGCTATTTTCCCCTCAAAAGGCAGGCACAGACATTAGTTCCCACAATGCCCTGAGCTCACAGTAATCGCCAGCCCTCTCCTGCATCATGGCTCCACGTGAGTTCTCAGCCTTGGAGTCTGGATGGGACATTGCCCAGGAGTAGGCTTGCCTTTTGTGGGGTTTGCCTTATAAAGAGAACATTTCCACCTCCTTTAAATGAGGCCGATGACTTTGCTAGTGATATATAGAGCAGGGACTTTCTTAGCTAGAGGCTGAGCTGTGTGGAGATCTGTTTTAAGAAAAAATAGTATAAAATTAGTAGCTGCAGGGGCATTATTTAAACTTATTGCTTTAAAAATTCCATATTATTTTTCTCACATTTGAATATCTCTGGGTATCCATAACTAGCTAAGGAAGCATGAGCTTATGAATATATGTGTCTATTTTGCTGCCATCTAAATGTCTAGCAATATGAAATAACCTTTACTAGGGTTGTAAACCTATGTAAGAAGATTTCACATTTCAACTATGTTTTTTACTTCCAAAAATAGGAAAATATATAAAGCACTTGCTAAACGACTGATTTTTGCTAAGTGACTGATTTTTGTAAGTCTAAATAAATTTAACAATCACTAATAATGCATATATACACACACATATATGGTATGATAACCTTTTCAGTGTAGATTATTCGAAAATATTTTCTTCAAATGTATATTGTTCCATACTTTGTGAAAGACAAAAATTGTATAAAATTGTTTCTGAATTAGATAACATAATTCCGTGTACTTTGTTTTCCTTAGCATAGACATTTTATACAGTTTTGCATCTATTTCCAAAGGCATAAATTTTTAAAAAATATTTAAAATACTTAAGGTAAACCACTACAACACTGAAAAATACATTCTATGGTATGTCTGGCTCTGATGGATTAACTTTCCACTGCATACCTAAGAAATGTTAAGAATCATGATTTTACTACTTGTTTAAAGAGTAAATATAGAGCAGAACCGTATTATTTCAATGGGGAGGACTTTATTTTTATTTTATTCAGCGTGGTTTATCGTCACATTTCCCAAATTCTTCCTGTTATAACAACTATATATTCAATTTACAGCCAGAAAGGCTTTTGGTGCTTCAAATACACTACATTATTGAGGTTGAGTATTTTGCTAAACATTTATGCCAAAGACTTTCAAACTTTTTTGGAATAATTTCCTTTTCTTCAAATAAAAATTATTCTATGACTAAAACGTGAGAGTAAAGAACAGGCCCCTTGAGGCACTGAGAACTCCTGTGGCTGGAGAGGAGCCGTTGCTGCTCCTCCACCCCAGAAGCATCTCTGCGTTGCGACAGGCATCACTGAGCCTCCGCTGCCTGAATGCCATTCCAGGTTTGGCCACTAGTCTATCTAATCAAAATTTGAGGTTTTTGTAGGTAAACGGATACAATCTGAGAGCATCAGGCTTAGTGAAGTGAGTCAAACTCAGAAGGGAAAGTGTCACATGACTTCTCTAGTAATATGAGAAACCCAGAACATAGGCATTTTATACAACCAAATGGATGTGATAATGGAACCGGAGTGGGGGAAGAGGATGAGGATGAGGGAGGGACCAGAAGGGCCAGAAAGGGGGAAGTGATTGTAATGGTGTCGTGATATATATGTGCACCAAATTCTCAAGCTCAATGCAACCAGTGTATATCACATACATGCACACACACATGCGTGCGTGCACACACATTATACTAATTCTCTGAATCAAATGCAATGTTTCTAAGGCAACTTTTGAGACAGAACCACAACACCGTGAAGAGCAGAGCATGAAGAAGGCTTTGCTTTCCACTGCAGCCTTCCCTTCCCTGCTTGTAGCCAAGCAAGCAGCCAGATGGCTTTCAGAAGCCACTTACGAGAGACATGAGTTCATTCTTGATATAAGGCATGACTTACTCTTGTGAAATTCAAAGAAGAAATTGGCACAACATATATTTCCCATACACACATTTACTATTCTTATAATTGGCAAGTCTGCTCTGTTAAAGTAGAACATAAAATCAATACAAGGCTATAAATAATCAAACATATTGCCATGATTATATTATATTATATAGTTACCTCAGAATATTTTGTTCTATCAAAAAACTAGTTTTAAATACATCCAACTCTTCTCTTTGCTTGTTTTAATTGCATGGCATGGAAGTAGGTGAGACACTTGGAAAAGCTTTACATTAGTACACAGTCTTTGAAATATGATGTCTCAGTATAGGATTTTTCAACTTTACACTGGTGGGGAAAAAAAGATGCATTCAGTAGAAACTATATCTCACATCTTGAATTTTTTTTTTTCCAGGGCTAATGATAGGCAGTGGAGCAGGCCCTGAATGCTCATCTTAGGGAGGGAGCTCTGGCTCCCAGTCGTCAGGATCTACTCTCTAGCCCTAATGTTCAGCATGTCATGGTAATAAATGCACTATCAATTTCCAGTGGGTTTACTGGGATACAATCCCATGGGAAGCTGAAAGCATCTGTTGATCATAATTTCTGTTTTGAATTTTAAGATATTTTAAAGCAATGAGTCTATTAATAATAGATAGGTAAGATACTCTCTAGCTTACTGTGTATTGATGAGAATCTATAATAAATCAAATTTCTTTGAAATGGGCATAGTTCAAACTTCATAGCTATTTAACTCCAAATATTTTATCATTATCTTCAGGTTTCCATAATTTGGAATTGAAATTATTTCTTTCTGGCCTTCGAATGGTCTGTGAAATATATTTATTTAGAAATTCCATTTTAATGAAATTTACTTTTCCTTTGTTGTGTGG
>PVKB01003916.1:155000-170176 GCA_004027205.1 Ctenodactylus gundi | reverse complement strand
CCCTCCCCCCTCTCCCTCCGCCCTCCTCCTGGCTCCCTGCCCCACGCGCACGCGCACCCGCCGCCCGGGGGTCCCTGGGTGAACCGGGGGCTTCTCGCTCGCGCGCGCCCCGCCGGAGAGCGCGGGCGTCGGCGCGTCCTTTCCTCACGCTCCCCAGGGCGGACTCCGCGCAGCTATGGTGGGAGAGCATGCCTCCCTCACCTTGGGGTGCACACCTTTTCACACGCCCCGCCCACGGGCCTGATCACCCCCCCCCCCGTAGAAGTGAGCCACGCGCGCACACGCTCCACGGAAGCAGTGGGCCCGCGAGCTGCGGTGGGCCGCCCTGGGCGCGTCTCTGAGGGGTTTCCGTGCTCGCGCGCTCCACAGTCCTCCCTTCATCCCTGACACACCTTCCAGGGTGCCGGCACCCCGGCGCACCCCTAGGGCCTGTAGGTCAGGGGTCCCCTCACTCTAGTACTCGGCTCCTTCCCGCGCCCACCCGCGCCAGGCTGCAGCCAGCCTCGCTGGGCAGGAAGGCCAGCCGCTGGGGTCGGGAGAGACCCGCTAGGATGTGGGGGCTCCGCATGCGGGTATGTGTGGCGCTAGAGCCGGGCTGGGGGACACCGGGGAGACAGGCATGCAATGCACTGAGAAAGGAAGTGTGTGCACACGTGTGCGTGTGATGTGTGTGTGTGTGGCCAGTGTAGTGTGAGTGGGGTGTGCGGGAAGTGGTATCTAGGCGGGCGTTTATTACACGGTGTGCGCATGCTGCGTGTGACTGGTGTGGGGAGCCCGTGCGCAGTGCATAGGTGGAGTCTGTCGTTAGGGTGGCCACGCGGGTTGGCTTCATGTCTGTCAGCCTTCCAGTGTTCACGGCAACCCTGGGCGACCGCAGCTCTCCACACAGTAGGCTTGCATTCCTCCCTCCTGGCGATAAATTACTCCAAGTGGATTTTCCGCCCGTGCCAGGCTTGGCTGCTGGGATCCACCGCGGGCTGGATTCGGGGAAGAGAAAACAAAGCATCTGCTCCCGTTGGGAATTGGTGTTTCCCTGCCACAGGGCCAGAACCCAGCCTGCGACACAGAGGCTTGCACAGGAAAATGCCTGTAATTACAGAAGTTGGGGGTTTGGGGGGGGGGCAAGCTTTTCAACCCAAATACTGCGCGGGAATTCACTTACACTCAGGTCTCTCTCTCTTCACCCTTGCACTGGCAGGAGTATCATCCTGGTTTTGAAAGAACCTAATCCATCCTCAAGCCCTGAAAATCCTTGCTGCCATAAGCAATCTTTCATAATTTTCCTTCCTATTTAGCCTTGGGTTGAGAAGGGAAATTTAATTTGCATCTATCTGACTCTAGTGAAATCTTCATTTATTAGGGGATAGAGATTCAAGTTGGTGGCAAAGGTATTTTGAAGAAGTGTCTGAGTCTGAGTCACAAATTGTGGTGCCTCATCAACCTAACATTGAAACAGTTGTAAACACCAGGAGTCATCTCTTGGCTTTCCCTCCCAGGTGCTACCTCCCTAAATCCCAAAGGAGTGCACCACTGACTCATAAAATCCACACATCCCTGCTGTTAAATTCACATTCCAACCTGCCTCAGAATAACATTAGGGAAAAAAAAAGGAAGAGAAAATCAAATAAATCCATGCAACTATTACTGTATCAAGTCAACCAAGAATTTTTTTTTCAACAAAGGAGGATTTTTGCCAATCCTACTCTACTTTTCTCCTTCTCCAAACCATAACCTCCCTCCAATACTGCCATATATCTTATAAGGCCTAATAATAGAATCCCTTCAGGAATACTTACACAAAATATTGCCACTGGCTTTTACTCTGGGGTGAACCGTGTTATAATATGAAACATACCATGTTGGCTAGTGAAAAATGAGCGTGAGAGAAATTCAATGTAACTTGAGCCAAGAGGCAACGTGACTTATCCAAACATTTCATTTTACATTAGTGACATGATTGGATGCCATGAAACTCATTCCATCCCTTTTCCCCTGAAGATGTCATTAACTTGTATTCTATGGTATGGAGCGGGCGGAGTTAAGTAGCGTGACTTCTCAAACATACACACACAGTTTTCGGGATATGTTGTCAGAATACATTTTTTAAAGTTTATCATGGAAAAATGCCAACTGACACAAAAGTAGAGAGAATTGTGTTACCGACCACTGTACCCTCTCCTCATTAAGTTATGAATGTCAAGTATTGTGCCTTCATAATGGGAAAGCTAGCTAATACAATCAGTGTCACATAATAGTATACAACGTGATCATAAAAAGAAACTTATCCAAATAAATTTGTCCAGTAGCTGATAGCTACCTTTCTAGCTCCCCTTTAAGAACGTGCTACTCACTCTGCATGAAATTTTCCCATTCCCCTTCTTCTCTGCCTACCTCTTCAGAGCAACTTTCTCAAAGAAGCTTCTCAGACCAGCCCAAGCTGAGTTATCATTATATGCGTGCTTCCTTCCTATCACTTATCTCAATTTTAAACAAATCAGAGGGAATGATTGGATTTATATTGTTGTGGTTTGAATCTAGAGTGTCCCCCAAAGCCTCATGTGTTTGGATGTGGTGGGATACGTGTGGAGCCTAATGCTGTTGAGAAATGGGGCCTGGTTGGAAAGGCCAGATGCCTGAAACTTAACGTGGAAGGGACAGAACACTGAGACAACACAAAAGCGGCAGGTCACAGGGATAAGACCTGGAAGATCATTGACTAGCTCCGCTCTTCCTCCTGGCCTTGACTTTCTGTCCTTGATGCTATGAAGAGCTCCTTTGCCTCCAACTCTGCCATCTTCTTCCACCACTGCCAGCTGCCCGTGAATGGATGGAGTCCTTCTGAAACCACGAGATAAAAATAAATCTTTCCTTCCTTAAGTTGTGGTGTCAGGTATTCTGTCCCAGCAACGAATGAGTGACTAAGACAGAAATCTTCCCCTGTTTTCCTCCCGTCCATCACACGCCATAATGTGTCTCCCCTGAGGGCACAAACACACCTCTCCTGCTCAACATCTTATTCCCAGCAATTAGCACCAAGAACAAATAAATGTTAAAGTACTAAAAATAATCCCCCCCCCCCCCCCCACCTTTTGAGGCAGGGTCTTCCTCTGTAGCCCAAGTTGGTCCTGAACTCACTAGGTAGCCCAGACTGGCCTCAAACTCACAACGATTCTCCTGCCTCAACCTCCTGAGTGCTGGGATTATAGGTACACACACTATGCCTGGCTAGTTTTTATATGGTGCTGAGGGATCAAACCCAGGACCTTGTGCACACTAGGCAAGCACTCTTAACACTGAACTATACTCCCAGTCCAAAAAATAACTCCATTTTTGAATCTGAAAAGCTGGAAGAAGTTCATATTTGGTAAATTGCAAATTTACCAGAT
Organism: Ctenodactylus gundi; assembly: GCA_004027205.1. Taxonomy (NCBI): domain Eukaryota; kingdom Metazoa; phylum Chordata; class Mammalia; order Rodentia; family Ctenodactylidae; genus Ctenodactylus; species Ctenodactylus gundi. The sequence goes on along the minus strand of PVKB01003916.1, from coordinate 166,790 downwards.
TTGAGTAGACCAAATATACCAAACGTAAATAACTCATATAGTGCCTCTTCCTGTAACCACGTCCTCAGAGAGTCCCCTCCCACACCACCTCTGAGCTTAGATGTGTGTGCTAAATCTCTATTGCCATGTAACAAATGACTCCCAAATTAAAACCATCCAGTTCCTGTAAATGAGGAACCTGGGCATCCTAGCCAGACTTTCTGCTTTAACATTACTCACAAGGGTGTAATGAAATGAAGATGTGGGTAAGGCTGTGTACTCATCACGAAGTTCAACAGGGGAAGACTGCTTAAGAGCTCACTCATTCATTAGTTGTTGGCAAGATGGAGTTTCTTGAGGAACTGTCGGGCTCAGCATTCAGCTGTATTTACTGATTGTTAGACTTCCCCATAGTACAGGTCACACATGGCAGCTGGCTTTACCAGAGCAAGCGTATGTTTAAAAAAGTCAAAACTGGAGATGTAGCTCAGTAGTTGAGTGCTTGCTTAGCCTGCATGAGGCCCTGAATTTTATCCTCAGCGCCACAAGGGAAAAAAAAAAGTGTGCCATTCTGTTTCATCACCTACTCTAGATAGGGATTTTACACCACGGAACCATCTTCTATTCATTAGGAGCAAGTCACTAGATCCAGACGTGCACAGGGAAAGCAAGTTACATAAGGACAGGATTATCAGAACGTAGGACTCGCTGGGGCCATTTTAGATGCTGCCCATGTGTTAGCCAATGGGGATCTAGCAGAAACAGCAAGGTAAAATTTTGCAGAGTTTGTTCTTTCATTTTGTGCTTGGAATTCTGAAGCCACTGTGTGCAAACCAGCCGGAGGATTAAATTACTTGTGGAGGGAAGTGCAGGTGTCCCCATTGATGAGCTGCCAATCTCCCAGTCAACAGAATGCCAACCACTAAAACTATGAAGGAGGCCATACTAGATCAGGACTCAAGAAGTTCTATGACTGTCTCAGTATCACAACGATCATTGTAGGAAAAGATCTCCAGGACTGGGCATGAAAACGCACTGGCTCAAGCATAAGCTCTTTCCTTTGTTGGCTGGAAGACTGTGCCAAATCCTTTCATACTCAGGAATCTGTTTCTTTATGAATAACAATAACAACAACAACAATCCCAGATGTTTCTCTAGAACAGCACTTAACACTCAAAGCTATGATGGGGTCACTCAGCTATAGAGCTAAGGCTAGAGTCCCTTCGGGTCAGATAGCACCTGGGAATAGCTAGATATTCTCTTTCCATTGTACTGTGCATATTTACCAACTACTAATATATCTATGCACACCACACTAATCCTTCCAAACACTTTGATAAATTGAGTCATTACAAATCAGTTAGTTTTTCTTTGCTTGATTGAACCAAGCAACTAATTCAACCACAGTTATAAATAACCTGCTAGTAATTGGTCAATTAGTCATATTAAAGCCATTAGAGTGATGAAGTGGCTGGAGCAGCTTCCAATTGCAGTGCAACTAAATTTGGAGTCTTTTCTAAAGAGAGGATGCCTCTTCAGCACGGCTGCAAGCATAATTCACACTCTCGTCATTTGCTCCAGGGTTGAGGAGAGAACAGCAGGGTTGGAATCAAAGAGTCAACCAAAGCTCAGCTCCATGACCACCTTGGTGAGAAATCCTGGGCAAGTTATTAAGCCTCATTTCTTAAATGACAATTAGGATTCCTATCACACATGGCTACCATGTGCATTCAATATGATCACAGACATGGAAAACTGAGCCCTGTCTCTGGCTCAGTTAATATTAGTTCTCCTCTTCACAGCACCTCCGATTCCTTTCTGCGCCCAGACTGGCTTAGCCCAACTTTAAACTTCCTTCATGATGCTGTTGACATCTCTATACCACACAAATCTGATCGTGTCACAGTTAGGCTTAAAATCCTCCCACTGTTGATGGGACAAATAGAACTTCCTTGGAGGAGACATGCTCTCCTTTAGCTATCTTTCTGTATGTGTCCTCAGACAGATCACCTCCTGGATTATTGCTTTGCTTCTAGAGGCATACTATCTTTTTTTTTTGCCCGCCTCTATACTTTCCTTACTCTGTCCTTTTGGCTTTGAGTTACCCAACCTTTAATAACAGTGGGAATCCCACTCCACATCACCTTGTATTTCAGATGCTACCCAGAACCACGTGTGAGCTCAGTCTCTGCCACATCCTTAAGGACTTGGCTATGTCTACCACTTGGTACTCCAGCAATGAGTCAGGCACTGTACATTCCCTGTGCTTGGCAACATGCTGGATACATCAGAGACACTAAACAAGATTGATGAATGGTCATATCGGAATATTTATGACTGAAAGTTCATAAATAGTATAGAAGGATTAAAACATATTTGCTTTGCAAACCTCAGACCCCCCCCCCAAATGATGTGATGCCTTTTATTTAAATTTTTTTTTTTTTACTAAATGTCTGACTTTCATAGGTGACCCAACTTGGAACAGTTACACATTCAAAGAGTATTTTAGACATTGTCAGAATGACAGACACATAACAGAAAAAAAAATTCATGGTTCCTCCCTAACCTTTTGATATAACATCATGAAGGGCAGCTTTCCCACAAACGACACCATTGCTTCAAAGGCAAGACGCAAAGCCACATGGACCCGGAGCCAGCCCCAGATGGCAATGAAGGGAGGAGTGGGGGAAGTGGTTGACATTCGTGGATCACCTCAACAGGATTTTTAAAAATTGCCATTCTGTTCCTCACCTGCTCTTACAAAGGGATGCAGCGGTTCTGTACCAATTTGTTTTATCAACTAGAAATATATTTCTAATCATTGAACCCTTTCAGTGGAAAAATAAGTCTCTGAGGGGGACTTGAGCATAAAAGGGAAAGGCAAAAAGGCTTGTCATTGACCTGCCGAACAATCTGGCCCCCTGAGGCATCAGTGAATCTCCTCAGTGTTTACGCTCATCTGAACCAATAACCACTGAGCTCCTGAGCGATGTGAGAGGACACTAGCAGGGCCGGGATGTGGGTCGATCCCGTGCTCCACACGACATAGCCTGTTCCTTACGCTCTAACAATCCAACCTACTTCTGGGAGCAGTGGACCTCTCATAATCTGGAAGCAGGAACACTCTGGCTCCTTTTAATGGTGGGGTAGCATACACACTCTTGCATTTCCATTTTCTTGTCAAATATTTTCTCCTCATGATTGGCAATAAAAATAATCCAGCTTTAATTAGCTAATTTCAGCAAGCAGCTAAAGGCTACGATGACAGTGAAGAACAGTCGGGAGTACAACGAGTGACTCACGGATAATGAATGAGGCAGCTGAGGGGCCACATGCAACCCATTAAGACCAGGCTGTGGTCAGCATGCTGTCCAGCCTCTAAGCACTTGGGCAGCACCCAGCTTATAAGGCTGGGCTCATTTTTCTACCCTGTCACAGCCATCAAGTGTCTGTCATGTGGCAGGCCCTGCGTAAGATGCTGGAGACGACTGGGGGTGGGGGGAACACAGATAGCCACAAGGGTATAAAAGGTAATTGTTTGGATTAAAGAGTTTAAATAAAGCACAATAGGAGAAGCAGCAAGAAACACATGCCTGCCTGGAGCCATCAAAACACATTTCCAGCAAGGATGAGTTAGCTGTGACCATGCAGACCCACAGGGTGGGGAGTAGAGGTGAAGGACCAGCAGGCACAGCGGCGAGAAAGGAGAGGACTGCTCTGCAGGGTTGTCATTAGAGTAAAGGGCATGAAGGAGTAGTCAAATGAGAAGTGACATTGGTAACCAGAGGCAACAGCACACAAAGCCTTTGAGAAAGGTATGTTTAGTCAGCTAAACCAGGCGTTTTTGTACATCGACCAGCTAGAACTTTGTTCAGTGGAAATATTATCCAGAAACAGAAATTAAATAGATTTGCAAAATCCAGCTTCTCTAGTTGAGGCTGATAGTGTCAGTAAGCAATTCTGAAATATCCCTTTGTAATCCCCCAACACTAGAGCACAACCACTGCTCCAGGATGCTGGAGGCCGTGATAGGCAGCCTGTTGGAAGTCCCCAGTGGTTGTCACCTCCTGTTGTTCACACCCTTGTGTACTTCCCTTCCCTGGAGTAGAGACTGAACTTAACAACTCCAAAAGGAGGAATGGAAGTCATGTCCAAGGTTAGGTTACAAAGATTGTCTTCCTGTCATCCTGGTCTCTCTTCATGAAAAAACCCACATGGCAAGAAACTGGCATCTTTAACAAAGAGGCAGAAGAGACCCAAGGCCTGATGACACCTGCAGAAGATAGATAGCAAATTCTCCCAGTTGAATGTTAGACAACATCACAATCCTGTTGAATACCTAGCTAGCTCTGTGGGTTGGATGTAAAATGACTTCTGAAAGTCTTGTATGTTTAGAGGTGGGACTTTGGAGGGTGTTTGGATCATGTGGGGGATTAATCCATGAGTTGTAGCTGAATTTAGGAAGTAGGGCTTTGTTAGGGATAAGTTACTGAGAAAATTGCCAGAGAAGGTTTGTTCTTGTTTCCAGCTCCTTCTGCCTTCCTCGATGCCTGTCACCTGGCTGCTGTGTACTGAGCAGCATTCCTTCACGGCACTCCTTTGCCATGCTGTTTTCTGCCTTGGAGCTTACCTCTATGGACTGCATCCTTTAAAACCATGAGCCAAAATAAGCCTTTCCTTCTCTAAGTTCCAAGTATTAAATTTCATGTCCCAAAAACAGGAAAGTGACTAAGACAACTGGATTATAGCCTTAGCCAGAGACCCCTTAGCTGGCTAAGCTGCACCTAGATTCCTGACACACAGAAAATGCAAGATAGTAGGTTAGATACCTTTTGTTTTAACCTTCCAAGTTGTGAAGAAATGTAATTATTCCAACATGTGTGGCTAACACAGAAGTCACTGAAGAATTCTGAGCAGAGTGACAAATCAGATGTACATTTTATATGCTAACTCAGGGATGACTCAGGCAGACACGTTAAGTGAGGTAAGGACAGATATAAGGAAATTTCTAGTCCAGAAGGGAGCTAAAGAGACCCTGGGAAAGGAATGGAGATGGTATAAATTCTGAAGAGGTGACATCAGTAAGATTTGAGGTGATTTCGTAGGGAACAAAGGACTGAAAGGACAATATAGTCCTTGGCCAAGAAATAAAAAAGAAGAAATGTATTTGAAGTTAAGTAAAAGAGTTCAATTTGGAGTGTGTGGAGCTAGAGTGCTTGGAGTCGTGTGTATGGAGAATGCTAATAGTTGAGTCTATGGTCTGCAGAGGTATGAAAGGGGGAACATTGCACAAAAACCGTACTCACACCTGCAGAGCACTGTACTCAACCAGGCTGCAGACCAGCACCCTCAGAGGGCCAAGAAAACCCACATCAAGTGTTGACAGCCACTCCTTTGGCAGTTGTTCCTAGCAGAATACTTCCCCTCCCTTTGCCTGGTATTCTAAATTCTAAACTAAAGCAGTACCTGACTGATTAAATTGCTAATTAAATAATCTTTCTTTAGTTCTACAAAACTCACAATATCTGGTGACCCTCAAATAGCACCGGAATGTATACACACCCTCCTTACTTTTTTAGTCCTGTGCATCAACTAACGTAAAGCACACTCATTGATGTGAGGTTTAATTTGCAGAAAAGTAGTATGTTCGTCTAAAGAATTGTAGAACTAGACGCATGAGGTCAGGGTTGATCACAATGTTGAGTCCAGAGAAGAAAAAGGGAGCAGACCCTGCCTGGCACATGGTCTTCCTGTCCATTGCTCCTTGCCCTTCCTTTCCCCCCACATGAAAACCCTTTCACATACCAGAGTTGTTGAAAATATTCTTTTGGGGAAATCTATTAGCTCCCTTGGTATTCCTAGGGTTCGGATCCCTGAGTAAACCTGACTTCCTTCCCATCGATACTTGGTTACTGAGTATTGGCTGTTGAGCAACGAACATATAGGGTCTGGCAGCAAAAGGGATAAAGAGTCCTGGGTCCAATGTAATAAAGAGTAGTGGAGACTGTTCATCTGCACGGCCCCATCTTCCTTACAGATGTCAAAACCAAACATGTGCAAGTCTGTGTGCATTCCACTCCACGAGAAGCTAGATTTTATAGTACTATGCAGCAAAGGAGCATTGTAGAGGGAAAGCACCCGAGCTTGAGAGGCAGCACGGAGTTGAAATCTTGCTGGCTTTGCTTGGTAACTAGTATCCCCAGATAAATGAATTACACTCTCTAAGATGGCATTTTCTTAGCTGCCTGAAATGGAATGTATCAGTTTCAGTTAGCTTATTATGACTGAGTGAGGAAATGATTCTCAAATATCAACTTTATTGCATGGCACAAAATAGACCCTTGAGAAGTGGTAGCTGATACTGCGGTAGTAAAATACCGATAGCCATCATCTCCCATTGAAGGGCACCGTGGCACACAGGTCTATTTTTTGGTCAAAGGTACTTCAAGTGATGGGAAGTTCAATGTCAGGAGATAACGTGGCACAATACTAGACTCCAAGAACCGAAATCATTGTACACTTGAGTCTCTGTGAAGTGGCATAGTGTCCAAGGTAGCCCAGGGATTGGTGGTAAAAGAAGTTACTACAGTCTCATTTGTGTACACCAGAAGCGTGATTTTGCCATTATCCATGGACTGATGCCTTGTATTACCAGCTATTCTTGTTCCTTCTATTTATCTTTTATTTTATTATTCATTATGTCTTCTCCTTCCTACTTTGACCTTGTAAAATCTCAGTCCCACTATTCAAATTCACTCTTGATCTGACCCATCTTTTCACTTTCACTCCTAGTTCAAAATTTTAAGTGAGGATTTGTTTCAAGCATCATCGTACCATGTCAGCAGTCGTTTGCTCAGGAAAGAGCAGGAGGGAAGTCAGCAATGCTAAAGCCACCTAAATTGAAGCACTGGCACAAACCATGGGTGAACAGTTTCCTACGGAATGCATTAAGGGTGAGGAGGCATCAGTCAGCCTACCTGGTGTAGTGTGTACATGGCATTTGTCCACTGGAGGCTAGGAGTCTGGGGCCAAGGGCAGAACAGTTACTTTATACTGTTGTTTTAAAAGTCATTATAAAATGAATTGCAAGATGGCATGTAACTAGAATTAGTACAATACCAGGACGTCTTCCTGGAGTCCATATCCCCTCTCTCCTGCCCAAAATGTATTAGGTACAAAGAATCCTGATTGCAATTAGCTCCAAACATCATGTCTGTGATGGCTGCACTAGGTTCTATAGACATCTGTTTTGAAAACAAACACCTGCTCAGCCTTGGCTTCAAAGGAAGGGGGATATAGTTTACTCTTATTTTGCCATTGGCCTGGGTGTGTCCCAGGGTGTGGCCTGGGTAGGATAGAGGAGGCGCTATTGTTACCCCAGCCCAGGACAGAGGTAGATTCTCCTGAGTCTCTTTTCACTTACTTGCGGAGGTTTCCCCCAGGGAGCTGCTGTCAGGAGGCTTTCATCCTCTACTTCCTGCAGAGAACACAGCCCCTGTGACAGCTGTTGTGATTTCCTGGAGGCAAAAGCTGGGCACTCCCCACCCTCTTCCCACCTCCTATGGGTCCCAAATGCATATGTTCCTGCTTAGAAGCTTTGAAAGCAACTGTGAAGAGAGATCTGTAGATTCGGGGACTGACAGAACTGGTTAAATCCACAGTCTTTTTATCATTCAGGAATGTAGAGCCAGGTAAAGGTGATAAGATTGCTTACCCAAGGTATAAAGCTACTACTTCCACAGCTCACTCCTGGTGGAGATGGAAGTAGAACCAACCCCTGTTCATTCCAAGGTCACTGCTCCTCTACCCTAGAGGTATGAAAAGGAAATGACGTACGCTTTTATTAACACATATTTTCAATCTCAGTTACTCTCACGGTTGGTTATTAGGATGATATGTTAAGGCTATGCTATTATGGGTGAGGACCCATCTTTATGAAGATGCCTCATGATTATTACCCCAAATTTGAGCTCTTTGATGAAAAGGGAAGTGAGGTCTCCTACCTTTTGGGATCTCCCTACTTTCTCACCTTATGCCAAGAGGAACATGGCTAGAACCACCAGTGGGCCTGGGCATATTTGTTCATCTAAATGCGTGTTATGGAAAGAGTGGGAGAGAGGAGAGTTAGATATAGCCCAATCTTTATAGGAATGACAGGTGACGCAAAAAAGGAAGAAACAGGTTCAAATCACTTAGGAACCATGGCCCATATCAGTTACTTGATACTATATAACTAATTACTCCAAAGCTTAATGGCTGATGTCAATAACCATTTATTATCTTTTGTAGTTTCAGTGGATTCGGCATTCAGATAAAGTAATAAAGGCAGCCCTTCTCTGCTCTGTATTATCTGGGGTCTGGGCAGAAAGGCTCAAAGTCTGAGCACCATCTGTAGGAACATTCACTCACACATCTGGTGAACAGCTGTTGGCCAGCACAGCCATAAGTGCCATTGCCTTGTGGATTCCTCAAACTGTGGCAAGAATACCAAGAGAAAGCCAAATAGAAATTTTAGTAACCTTCAATATGGGTCTCAAAAGCCACATAGCCCACCTCTACATAAAGTTAGCTGAGGCAGTTACCAAGTAGATCTAAGTTCAGAGGAGATGTCATACAGACATCATGCTTTGCCTGCAGACACTCAGTTAAAGAATCCTTTCCGCTCTCTCGGTAGCTTCCTTACTTTGTTCCACTGCAGAAATTCAACTGACCTACCTGGTTTCTGCGGTATGGATAGGACTGGATTAAGCACTAAGAGAACTCCAGAAGGGAACTCCAGAAGGATCCTTGGAAAACCAACTACCACAACAACAACCACAACAAAACATAAACTCGATTTTGACATCCCTAAAAATCCCCTACGAAAGCTAAACCTATTTGTCTTAACTGCGTCACATGCTACAAATACATTTCAAGTAAAATACTTCAGTAATCATGAGTATCTTAATGGAATTTATTTGGGTTTGAAGAGGGAGGAAAAGAACAGAGATAGAAGGAGAGACTGATAAAGGGAAGAGAGAGGTGAAGAAAAAATCCGAGTCAAGGCTGGAGTTGCCAGCAATTCTGCCTGTGTCACGGACGACCAAGGGCCAGTTCTCAGATGCAGGTTTTATGGCTCTCTAGCCTGAAACACAGAGAATCGGCTTGAGGGTCAAACACTCTTTCCACTCCTCGCTTAGAGACTGATGCTCAAGGCTAAAGTGTCTTTTTCATTCTAATTCTTACCAGGAATTCTTCTTTCCTCTCGGTACTCCTAGGGAAGAAACTTGGTAATTCACACTTTTTATTTAAAAATAATAATACCAGTACCTAACTAACACACTAACGTTTGCTAACAGCTTGCACTGTGCCAATTACAATATTAAATGATCATACAATTTTCATACCCAAAACACCATAAGGTAGGTCTTGGTGCCCACCTCCATTTAATATACAAAGGGTGGTAAAAATATGGTGAATGTTTAAATTTGGAAAAAACTTATTACTGTGAAAGATACATTGTCCAGAACAATGGAATAAGTGTGTCTGAAGCAAGATGGAATATTTTGAGGGGGCCCTTCAAAATGTGTCTTTTACTATAACAAGTTTTCAAAAATGTAAACATTCACCATTTATTTATTTATTTATTTATTCACATATTTATTCTGAGACAAGGTGTCACTCTGTAGCCCCTACCGGTCCTGAACTCACCATGGAGCCCAGGCTGGCCTTGGACTCATGGCAATCCTCCTGACTCAGCCTCCCAAGATCTGAGATTATAGGTGTATGCCACCACTCCTGGCTTATGTGGTGCTGGGGAGTAAAACTCGGGTACTTAGTGCTTAATTTAGTGCTTCCTGGGCAAGCACTTTAACCGCCGAGCCATTTCTCCAGCCCAAATTCACCTTCTTCATTCCTGCATGTTGATCAACCATTTGTGACAATTTCTGCCAAATAAGAACATTACACAGTGTCCTCTCTCACTTTAGTCATCAATCTGGCATGGCCATCTGACTTCTGGCTCATCCTCAAAGTCAAAATGACCGTGAATGGTAAACGTTTCAAATTTATTCAGGCCATTGAGACAGCCATGAAAGCACAATTAAAGACATGAAAAAAGGACTTCCAGAACTGCTTCAGAAAGTGGCCAGAAGATGGGTTCATTGTACTCCATGTAAGAGAGATTCTGGATATTTTTTTTGAGGGAGTTGGTGGCAATGTGTCCTTTACTCTAATAGGTTTTAGAACTTTTAAACCATAGTGGTTTTTAAATCACACCTTGTATAAGAAATCTGGAAGTACAAAGAGATGAACCAACTTGTCTAAAGCAGCAGAGCTAGTTGGAGAACATAGTTGAAGCTGGGATTCGAACCCAAGTAGCCTGTGTTAGTTAGCTTTCTGCCAATGTAACAGAATATTTGAGATAATGAACTTAAAGGAGGGAAAGACATTTTTGCCTCACATTTCAGAGGTTTCAGCCTAAGGTTGCTTGGCCTTGTTTGGGGGGACTTGGATGGCACGGTATATATAGTAGAAAAAGGACAATGAGATAAATATTTCACTGCAACCAGAGAGAGAAGAGTACGACTCATTAAGGGCATGTCCCTAATGACCTAATTTCCTTCCACTGGGCCCTGTCTCCTAAGGGTTCTCACACCTCCCAACAGCATCACAAGCTGGCAAGCAAGGCTCCAACATGTGTGCCTTTGGGGAAGAGATGGCATTTCAGACCCAAACTATAGCACAGGCTAACTCTGAAGCCCACACTCTTAATCATTACACTGTAAGATAGAAAAATAACATGCAGATCAGTTACTGGAGGGAAACGTCACTCTGAACACCTTTATTAATTTTTAAAAATGAACTAAAAGTATACCTAAAGTATTTGAGTGAAAAATAATAATGTGGGGACCAAGTCTTCAAAATATGGGCCTTTTTAAAGTGCTTGCCTAGCACGCACTAACACAAGTGCTAAGTACCTGAGTTTGATTCCCCAGCACCACATAAGATGAGCGTGGTGGCACACGTCTGTAATCCCAGCATTTGGGAGGCTGAGACAGGAGGATTGCTGTGAGTTCAAGGCCAGCCTGGTCTCCATAATGAGTTCAGGACCAGCCTGGGCTACAGAGTGTAACCCTGTTTCTTTCCCCAGAAAACTGGGCCTTTCGGATCAAAACTACAGTGACCAGAAAGTCACACTGTCTGGTCTACACGGTTCAATTCCATCTGTCTAATATTAGAGCATATCCTTTGTTCCTGCTGTGGCAATGTGGAGGGAAAGGACTTGGTGCCAAGAGAAATATCAGCATCTTGAGGCAGGGACTTTTATGTTCACAGACTGTGGCACTTAGAGATCTGATTCAGGAAACTCAAGCTGTATCAAATGCCTTAACAGTGCCCAGAAAACTGGAGTAGGAATCATTGCTTCACCATATCTCTATTATTTGCCTTCCCCCCCTCTTTGCTTCATTTAAACTGTCTCTAAACTATTTTTATCCTCAGCTTCCAAGAGAAAGCTAAGGCAATGTTAGGCCTGTTAGACATCCAGTCTAAACATGATTGAGTATGTACTGAAAACAAATACTCCATTTTGTTCTTAAAGAAGAAACACAATGGATTTTATCAATTTAATATCTATTCTAGAATCTAACTCTGGAAATACTGTCAATAACTCTTCAAGATAAGAAAATATTATATATAAATATTAGAAAGAAAAAACCCACAGTATCCTCAAGGACTGAAATTCTGCCTTCATTATATTTGGGTCACCTTCCTCTGCTTTCACATATATTGTTCATATCTTGAATTTCAGCAAGATTTCTTTTCAAATTT